>SKCR01005542.1:0-23601 GCA_019454045.1 Zanthoxylum bungeanum | reverse complement strand
CTCGAAAATTGAGATCTGATGGGTCAAATCAACCTAGATGTCTCAAAAGTGCTATGTAATTGCCTTTCTTTGCTCATTATGGTGATGGTTTTTTTTTCCTTATTTTTCCTTTTTCATTTCATCATTTTTTTCAACACATATACCATTTAAGGTAGCATTTCTCCTCATGCTGGTCCTAACACTCGCTCATAGGTAGCTTCACGTTTATCGGTCATAGTTGGTTGAACTTTTTTTTTCAAAATTTGTTTTTCTTTTTTTTTTCTTTTCTCTCTTCTTTTATTTTTAATCATACCATACATCATAACACTAACAAGTCAAGATAGACATCTAAGCAAACTATCATTCATCGGTAAACAATTTCTTCAACTCGTCATGCTGCCAACTACCTAAGTTTTTACTGCTAGAAACCTATTGTTAAGTGCTTACGAGTCTAACCTAGATCACCTACTCAAGGTATCAGATAAAAGTAAATTGGGCACTTATCATTTCTAAGATTCCATTCGAAAGTTAACAAAACTCATCATTCAGACATATGTTTTACTACTTAGGACTTTAAAAAAATTGTAATTTTTTTTAAAAAAAAATAACATGTACTATCACTACATACTCACACCCCCAAACATAAAACTTGCATTGTCCTCAATGTAAGATAAACATAAAGAAACAAGAGTGAGGAACAACACTACCGTGCATGGAGTTGATCAGGCTCATGCTGGTCAGAATTTGGCTACTCGGGTTGTATGGGTTGCACTAATACTTGCATAAATACACATGCAAACTAATAAAAAAATCAAATAGCACATAATAAAATAAAACTAAAGTTGATAAAATAAAAACAAACAAATGCAAGGGTTGTCTCCCCGCTAGCGCTAATTTTAACATTTTCAGCCAGACGTAACCACCCAAATGGTCATGGTGGCTTCAACGTAGCAAACCAGATAATCTCATTTTCCATCTTTTTTTGGTATCCACCGGTTGTTATGACATGAAAAAGATAGCTTTGCAGGCTGTGGCAGTTTATCCATGGATGGTCCTCCAAGGTCTATTGATGGTTGAAATTTTGGACTGCACATGTGGCAAACGCGGTTCGGCCACTTTTTCAGCTTTCCATGGATCATCTTCAGGTGAGCACTGACTCTTGATCTCATCATTTTACGGTGCTTTGGGATCAATTTAAGTTCTTGCTTTGGAGAATGGTTGCTTAACTTTTGGTTTACCCTGCAGGTTGGCTTGAATACATCGAGACATGTCTAACTCATGGTTATCATCTACTGCAATTGGTTTTTCTACAATGTCTATCATGTGACATTCTTCATCACCTTAAGGAATCGGCATGGCTCTGAAAGCACTAAAGGAGAATTCTTCATCTTGAACTCTTATTGTCAGTTCACTTTTCTGCACATCAATGATTGCTCTGTATGTGGCCAAGAAAGGTCTCCCAATGATAATTGGGACGTCATGATCCTCCTCCATATCAAGAACAAGGAAGTTAGCAGGAAAGTAAAACTTATCCACTTTAACCAACACGTCCTCTACTATTCCTCTCGGGTAGGTGAGGGATCTATATACTAATTGTAATGTGACTGTGGTTGGCTTTGCCTCACATATGCCCAACTATTTATAGATGGATAAAAGGCATGAGATTGATACTAGCACCCAAATCGTATAGCGCCTTACTAAAATATCGATTCACAATAGTGCATGGTATGGTAAAGCTGCCAAGATCTTTCAGCTTCGGAGGGAGCTTCTTCTGTATAATGGCACTACACTCTTCTGTAAGTGCTACTGTTTCAAAATCAGCCATCTTCCTCTTCTTGGACATCATCTCCCTCATAAACTTCATATAGTTAGGCATTTGTTCCAATGCGTCTGCGAAATGGATGGTGATATGGATCTTTTTGAAGATATCTAGAAACTTGGCAAACTAAGCATTCAATTTTTTCCTTTGAAAGCGATGAGGGTATGGCAAATGTGTCTTCGGGATGGGAGGTGGTTTATATGGAGAAGCTATTACACTATTCTCTTCTTTTGTCATTATTTCCTCTTGAAGTGTCGCTTCTTTGTCTTTACTATCTAAGTCCTTAGGACTATCTCTAATCTATTTCCAACTTATGAGAGTAATGGCCTGACACTAGGAAATACCCATTTCTGTTAATTAGCCATGGAAGAAGTAATCTGCCCAATCTGCACTTCTAAAGACTTCATTGTTGCTCTGATATTGCCCATGTGTGTTTCAATATTATTCAGCCTCGTCTCATTCTTCTCAAAACCTATCTGGAGTTTTAGCAATAAACGTGCTCATCAGGTCTTCTAGGGAAGGTTTATGCTCTGATCATTGATTATTGAAGACAAACAGAGGTTGTAAGACATTCTCTGTGTTTGCATATGACAAGTTCGGGTGATAATAATTAGGCATATGATTGCCTCTATAGTTTTTGAAGATCTGATTATTCACATATTGGGCTTGCTCATATCCTCCGTCAGGTAAGATCATTCTATTAGCAGCATCAGCTTCAATAGATGGTTGGCCATGTTGATTGGTTAATGCTGCTAGATGAGTCGTGAGGGATGACACTTGAGCTGTAAGTGCAACAATAAGATCCACCTCGTATATACCTTAGTTACAGTAGTTCGTTCACTTAGCCATTGGAAATTGTAAATAGTCATCTCCTCCAGCAGAGCATACGCATCTTCAGAATATTTCTTAAACAGGGTTCCTCCAACAGCTGCATCAACCATGATCATGTTTTGACAATTCAACCCATTGTAGAATAATTGAATCTGAACCCAGTCTTCAAAACTATGTTGTGGGCATCTTTTGAGTAGATCTTTAAAGTGCTCACAAGCCTCGTATAGATTCTCAGTCTCCAACTGCTTAAATATGCTTATTTTTGTTCTCAGTTGGGCTGATTTAGCTGGTGGAAATAACCTCGCAAGAAATATTATATCCATATTTTGCCATGTCATGATGCTCCCTATCGGTATTGATTGTAGCCAACCTCTCGCTTTGTCCTTTAAAGAGAATGGAAATAAGCGTAGCCTGATGGTATCTTTAGTCACGCCATTCATATTTATGGTATTCGTCATCTCCAAGAAAATCCTTAAATGCACATTGGTATCCTCTATAACTAAACCCCCAAACTGGTTCTTTTGTACCATGTTGATCAATGCAGGTTTTAGCTCAAAATTTTTGGCATTGATTAGTGGGTGCGCAATCCCATAATAATTATCGTCTACGACCGGCTTGAAGTGATCTCGGATTGCCACCTGGCGTAGGTTGCTCTATATTTTCAGCTACCATTGCTTCTATCTCAATTTTCCTTTCTTTCCTTAGTCTCCTCATTGTTCTTTCTATTTCAGGATTAAACAGAAGCGAGTCAAGACTTGTGGATCTTCGCATCCCTGAAGCTCAGAAAGACAAGAAAAAAATATTAAACAAAAATAAAAATAATAGATTATAAAAAAAATCTAAATTAAAGTTAAGGTTATTTGGTAATAGTATTAATGTGAATTAGATTAACAATCCTCGGCAACGACATCAAAAACTTATTGCTAGATTATCATACCGCAATTATACGGTGTCAAGTTTTAGTAAAAGATAAGTATGTGTGTCGAACCCACATGGATTGTAACCAAACTCGCACTAAGTACTATAATTGATAAACTTACCTTTATTTAGGAAACAATTTAAAATAAGCTAAAGTAAAGCTAAAAACTAAATAAGCGAGAAATCTAAACGTTAAATTTAGAAAAGACCAAGATGAGATAGATTCTAGAGTCTGATTTCACCTAGCTTCATCCTATGTATTTGTCATGTTAATCAATTCTTCAGTTGCATTGTTTATAAGCCAAGAACCCTAAATTATTCTAAATCCCTCTCCCGAGTGACGAGTGAAAATATTATCAATTATTGACTTCGATATCCCTATAAAAATCTAGTAATTAATAATTCATTATGCTCTGTGATCTTTGTTAACGACTTCAAGTGGATGATATGTTCTTCCGAACTCTATAACACTCTTAGGTTATATTCTTTAGATTTTATTCAAAATCTCCTCTCCCGAGCGATAGATTCTAAACATTCATCATCTTAATTTGTGGCCAACAAACTAGAAGCATTAAACACAAGAGAATATAAATAAACTAAAATAAAACTTCGTAACAATTAAATTAGCAATCAATACTGTAGACACTGTATTTTTGCATGAGCCCAATGATGAGTCTCGTATGGAGGCACTACCTGAAAAGTTATGGAAGACATGGGAAACGAATGTCGGAAGGAAAAACTCCTAAATTAGCACCTCATTGGATTCGGACTCATTAGCCAGCCTCGGATTCGCTCAGTCAGTTTCTGTTTCAATCCATGCCCATGCCAAACACCACACAAAGCCCATCCACACGCCAAACACCACACAAAGCCCATCCACACGCCCAAGGCCCGTACAATCCACCATCTACACGCCCAAACCTTCCCAAATAGCTAAAATCCCATGCAAAACACATGCTAAAATCCTCTCAAATCACTTTCCAATTTAGCAAAGGTTTGAAATCCCATGCAAAACACATTCTCAAATTCCCTCATCAACACTTTCCAATTAAAAAGATTTGAGATCTCCATCACCAAATTTATAAGATTATATTCCAAAATAATTTTCCATGATTTGTTTCCCTTTTTGGAGATCCATCCAAATCATTATAAAAAGGAACCAAGTTTCATCTTGGGGGGACTCTCTTCTGACCTTTGGGCGTGAAAAAACTTAAAAAGCCTAAATTATCTTCTTTTTCTTCATCGAAACAACAACACACAAAAGACCCTTGAAGCCAATCACCGAAGAAAAGAATAGCCCAAAACCATGACTAGAACAACCATAAACAACCGAAAACAAAACCAACCAGCAGCCCCACTAAACAACCGAAAAAACACCAACCAGCAGCCTCACCAAACCACTGAAACAAACAAACAACCAGCAAGAAAACCAGAGGCCACCAAAATTGAACCAAACAGCAAGCCTTAACCACCAAAAATACAACAAAAATAGAAAGCCTTAACCACCAAAAAAAAACCACACAAACAGTAGCCAAAAAACCCCCTAAAACATCAAGCCAAAAACTGAGAAAAACAACAACAATAGCGAGCCAAAAATAGTGACCAAAATGGAGAAAACAACACCCCAAAATCACCAAAAATAGCAGCCAAAACAGCAGCCCAAAAACAACCGAAAATAGCAACCAAAAAATAGCAACCAGAAAACAGCAAGCAGAAACAACAAGCCAGCGAACCAGAAAATAGAAACCTTGAAACCAAGCTTCAATCCTTCCGGCGACGGCCTAACGCACCTCCGAGAAAGCAACTTAAAAGGTAAGACTTGAAGGCACCCTTACCACATTTATTTTCATAGTTCTGGACGTTGCATGCCTGGCTGGACGTGAAATACGTTCAGCAGGGTATGTGAAGTCCTACATCAAAGACGGCCAAGTTTCTGGTCACATTTTCTTTTTTTCCATTCCGTTATTTATCTTTTTTTTTTAATTTATTTATTCACCATTATTTTATTATCTCGCATTTGTTATTTATCTTTTTACAAATTTATTTATCATTATTATTTCGCCTTTATTTTATTTGTTCGTTATTATATTATTTCATGTCTAATTTTTATTTACATTGCATTAATGATTTACGTATGGTATTATCTCTTGTGGTATATTAGATGGAAACCCAGACGTAAATTTCGTAGCCGAATCCGAATGGACGGTAGTGCAGTCTGTACTTGGGATACAACTCCACGTACCACTCGGGAAATGCTCATATATGCATGATTAACCCCCCTTTTTATTTACTATTTATTTATTGACGCTTTATTTGCTTTTGATTATTATGATTCTTGTTATTGCACCTTGTATTTCTTAATTTAATTTTCTTTTATTTATATTAATGTTTATGGGTGTGCAAATTTGTGTGTTTATTTGAATTATCTTGCATGAACTGCATAAGACTTGGCTATACCATTGTGTGAACCCATTCATGATATTGGCATAAATAAGGGACCATTCTGAACCCAACGGTTTGAGGTCTTCTCTTGCGAGGGGTGAGTGCGGCCTTAAATCTTTTCTCAGTTCACACTGGGTGGCAACTCCTTTATTCTCCGGTTTAGTCCCCCGCGGGCTACTCTGTACTCTCTACGAGCTGTGAGCCCAACAGTGTCGTGGTTGCCGAGTATCATAGGCATAGCGGTAAACCTCGGTTCGCTCCTACAAATACATTGGTTCAAGTATAAGCTACATCATCCTCTAGGACAATGGAGTTAGTTCATGACTAAAGATAAAAACAATGAAAATAATGTCATGAACATATTAGACATCATTAGAGTTAAAGAAAGAAACTAGATGATAAAACCCGAATCGAATCCTTTCATCTTCGGACGTCACCGCTTTTCTCTCTCCTTGTCGCTCTTCAATCTTCCTCTTTGGATCTCTCTAAAATATATTTTTAACTCTTTAATTGTGTATTAGTATCCCCTCTATTAGACGAGCTTCTATATTTATAGAGAAGTCTTGGAGTGCTTGTGCTTGTAGAATAATAATTTCTGAAGATTCTGGACATATTCCGTAGTGTCGCGATGCTGGTGTTAGGGTTGGTGCTTTGTGTTGGGGTTGGTGCTCAGAGTGCCAATTCACGGTTGTATTTCCTTGTAAATACTATTGTAAACGTTTTATTATGAATAAAATGAGCAATTTCTATAATATAATATATCTTCTTATATGGTAAAGACGTAATAGACCTTAAGATGATTAGTCATGATAGAGTTGCAAAAGCGTCGCAACTGACATTGAGTTGTATCATGACGTTGTCATTCTTAGACAGTTCCTGGTCAAGGTTTACACTACTTGGTCAGTAAAGTAAACCCGTTGAGACCGGTACATGTTGTATAATGGAATATTTGATTCCAATGGTTTCTCAATGAACCATGAGTCTTGGAGACACATATAGACGTGTAGGTGTTTATAGCAGATAAATATTGAACGCCTCATCGAAGATTCTTAATAGATGGTACACCAACGTCAATAAGAAACTTCTCGAGTTGAGTAGCATTTGTTATTCTTTGACTTGAGATACCACCGTGGGCATATGAGACATCTTCCACACTTAGATGGCAGTCACGTCACCGATCTATTTAGATCAGATCTCCGCATGTTTGTTGGGTGTGGAAAGATCATCAGGGTGTCATGTGTGTGTCAAGATAGGATCTGTCAGTTCTATGTACAGAGCATAGGTAGTCAATATATGATTAGCAATCAGATAAAAACCATGGGCCCGTGGTACACTTTAGAAATCAATTCTAAGTGTTCTTTTAGAGATTGCTAATAGAGACGTCGACATGATTGTCCCTATAGAGATTTGACGTTTACATCTATATCTCTGGGATATATACGGATACCTGTGACGGAGGAATTAAACATTTGCCATGACCTTGACCTGTATGATTCATCGAGTTTATCTGTGGTCGTCATAATTTACGAATGGGTAAATTATGGACACGAAATTGGGGTTCGTGATGGATATGCCTGAATATAGAGAGTCTCACTAGTGAAATATACTTGTAGAGCACTAGGGCAACTTTTATTAATAATATTGATTATTTATAAGTCGTTTAAAGGTTAAAGGAAAAATACATGTGAATGGACCTAATAGTAATTTCCTAATTATTGTGTATTTGTATTTAATGATAGATTTTTATTAAATACATATTAATTAAATGTCAAATTGTGATATTTGACTTATATCATTAATATATATGTATTTAGATATTTAAACTAAATATAATACATATATTTAAAATATTTGTATTTAAATAATTATTTAATTATTAAATAATTAAATTAATTTAAAATATAAATATATTAAGTTTTGATATTTTAGGAGATGCTTTAAGATGCTTTATTTGACTTCTTGAAAATCATTAAATTGTGTAATGATTTAAATTGTAAGTTGATAAAGCAAAATTAAATGAAATAAAAAATATCTAGATATTTGTATATGGTTCCCAATTTTCGGCCAATGGCATATTTGGGGAGTATATATTGTTTTGTTTCATTTTCATTAGGTTAAGGGTTCATTAGTTACCAAAACCAAACACAAAAGAGTTGAGAGAAAAGTTTGAAGAACAAAGAGAAAAGCTTGGAGATTTCTTGACTTTGTAATTTTTTCTTTAAATCTTCCAATATAGAAAATATTTCTAACTTGCTTAGCTTCAAAATGTGTTGCTAGGATGTTGTCTCTATACTTATAGTTTGTGTTTTAATTGGTTGTGAACTTGTTTGAAAGATGTATTCATGTATGGTTATAAAGTAAGCTTGAAATGGTTTCAATGGCTTACTTTTGATTATTTGATAATCGTGTTGCCATTCTAGAGTTGCTAAGTCACTCATTGATGACCTATAATTGTTCTTGAGTTGTTTCATGATGGTGAGAATTGTTTGGAGTAGTTTAGATTGAATTAAAGTGATGGATTTAATTGATTTGGTAAGATTTGTCAATTTGAAGAAATTATAAAATTAGGGTTCTTAACCCTTTCCAAATTTGGGGATTTTCATATATGTGATATAATATAATGTGTATATGATGTATATTAAGTTTTGGGTTGATTGGATTTGATCTTGACATGTTTTGAACAAAAAATATCCAAATTGCAAAAACTGAAAAATTCTGGGTGTGTTCGGCAATTAGTTAAAAATTGGGGATTTTATTGCAATCCGATTTTGATGTGTTGAACATGTTGGAAATTATTTTAGAAATGATTTATAATCATCCAAAATTATATTTGACAATTTTAGGACTAAAATGATCAATTTGTAAATTTGTGGGGAAATTCGGTAATTACCAAGAAATTTGATTTCTTGTGTAATTTTTCAGAATTTAATAATTAGGTAATTAAATAAAGAAGTTTATTTAATTGATCCAAGAAAAATTTTGAAATCGGAAAATTTTGATTTTTCGCGATTCCGCTATGTTACCGGATTTTCGCCATAAAACCCCTACAAAATTGTATCAGAGCGTGTCTGATTTTGGACACCCTAATATGATTATGCCTTTTAAATTCAATGTTTAATTTAATCTTTACTTTATGCATGCATGTGTTTATTTAATTTGATTAAATAAAGTAAAAAGCATTTTTTCCGGAAAATCCCTAATTAATAAGGTTTAATGATAATAATTTATTTGATGAGTGTTACATGGTCCGTCTTGTCAATACGGTTTATGAATATCTTTTCTATGACTACATCCGAGAACGTGCCAAATCTGTGAGGGTGTAGCCGATAGAAATTTATTTTTGCCGGATGTATATCAGATACTAGATAAATTCAAGCGAAAGCGGAATCCTGAACGTGCCAAAAATGTCAGGGTTACGCAAGTAGCTTGAGTTTATCATTGACGAATTTAACATTGGTACGCCTCCTTGTGAACGTGCCAAAGCTGTCACAACGAGAAACGACCAAGACCGGAAACCCATGAGTCATTATTGAGTGATTGACAATGAGTTGTCTACGTGATGAATATACGTAGGCGAGAACGTGCCAAAGCCGTGAGCTGAAATATATTCATGGGATCCACCTTTCACTATTTGTATTTAATTTAATTATTAAATCTTTGTATTCTATTTGGGGATTACAGTATTGCATGATTTAGTGGGAGAGGCATTTTTAGATTAAAAATCAATGATCTAGTTAATGCTTTCGATATTACATGAAACTGCTTTATTTCTGCTAACCGTTTTTCGTAATCTATATGATAGATTTACGATGGCGGCACAATTGACTAATCGGTTTGCGCGTATGTTAGATACGAAAAAACTTAAAGGCGTTGAGAACATCGCCGATTGGGATTTGGATTTAAGGATTGTCCTTGATTCCGAAAATTTGGGATATGTACTCGAGGGTCCACTGCCCCTTGCTGTGTCTGATGACGCAACACCAGAGGAACACCAAGTTTTCCAAGCTTGGAAAGATGATGATTTAAAAGTTAAATCATACATCTTAAGTTCACTGGCACCGGGACTCAAGAAACAATACTATGGCATGACAGATGCGTATAGTATGATGATGCGATTAAGAGAATCGTTCATTAACCAAGAACAAATTGTTGTTCATAAAGTTACGATGGAATTGTTCCATGCACGACTGGACGAGGGGCAAGCTGTGAGCTCGCATGTTCTTCACATGATCGATTTGATCGATCAACTAAGGCAACATAATCTCCCTCTAAATGACATTCTCGGTAGGAGTGACATTCTTGGTTCCTCCCAGCTTTTTATCACCAATTCGTGATGTATTTAAACATGAATGGGATTATATGTTCCTACTATAAACTGCATAGGATGCTGATCACGTCGGAATAGGACTTGAGGAAAGGAGTACCGACTCGCCCTCCGAAACCTACTTCACTCTCTGTTTCTTCCCAGGCCGGGCCAAAGGAAAAGAAGACGAAAGCGAAGAAGAAGAATGGGTTTTGGTTCTCAACCGCAGGGAAAGATAGCAAAGCCCAAGAGGGCTTATGACGACAAATGCCATCACTGTAGCAAAGTCAGGCACTGGAAAATGAACTGTCCTGACTACATTGCCCAGATAAGGAATGAGAGAGCATCTACATCAGGTATATTTATTTTTCCAGTTATTGATATCTCACTGGCTAGTGAAGCTGTTACATCCAGCTGGATTTTAGATTCTGCTTGTCCTGTTCACATTTTCAATTTGTTGCAGGTGCTGAAGGAAAGTAAGAAACTGAATCCTGGAGAGATGCAGTTGCGCTTTGGGAGTAGAGACTCTCTGGATGCAGTTGCAGTGGGAGTATGCGAGATCCCTTTGCCAAATGGGAATCTTTTGTTGTATGATTGCTACGTTGTACCAGGATGTGTAGCAAATATTATATCTATTTTTTATTAGATATAGAAGGTTATCGTATTAATATTAAGAACTGTTCTTTGTATTTATATGATAAATGTAATATTCAGATCCTTTGTTGTCTAAATGAGCATGGTCATTACACATTGCATACTTCTAAAGATATTTTGAATACTGGGATTAATAAACGTAGTTTACCTGTTATTAATAATACTAAACTTTGGCATATGCGGCTAGGTCATATAGGCGTTAAACGTCTTACCCAATTGGTTAGGAATGGTTTGATACCATATCTCACCAACGAACCCTATCCAACTTGTGAATCGTGTATTCAGGGTAAGATGACCAAAGCCCCATTTTCTGGTGTTGGACATCACACCACTAACTTACTGGAGCTCGTACATTCTGATGTATGTGGTCCACTAAGTCAGACTGCTCACAGTGGTTATTCATACTTCGTCATCTTTACTGATGATATGTCACGGTACGGTTATGTCTATTTTTTTTTGGTGCGACATAAATCGGAAACCTTTGAAAAGTTCAAAGAGTTCTGAAATGAAGTAGAAAAACAGACTGGTCAATATATTAAATGTCTTCGATCTGATTGAGGCGGCGAATATATGAACAGTGAGTTCATGGATTATATGAAGGAGAATGGGATTCTCGCTCAATATACTCCTCCAGGTAGTCCACAACACAATGGAGTGTCTGAGAGGAGAAATCGGACTTTATTGGATATGTTCCGATCAATGTTGAGTTTTACAGATTTGCCCTATTACTTAAGGGGTTATTCTCTTTTAACAGCTGCACATCTTTTGAATAAGATTCCTTCAAAAGTTGTTCCTACGACTCCGTATGAGATATGGACCGGGAGGAGACCAAATCTTAATTATATTAAGGTTTGGGGTTGTCATGCCTATGTCAGGATGGCTCAGCAAGATAAGCTTTCGCCTCGAGGGCAAAAGTTTAGGTTTGTTGGATATCCTTCGAATACGAAGGGATATCTGTTCTATGATACCGAGCATCGAAATGTGTTGCTCGGTTCACAAAATTTCTAGAAGTAGAATTTTTTATCAGAAGGTGGTTATCATAGACATGTTGAACTTGATGAAGTCCAACCTTAAAACAACGAACCAACGGAGGAACCTGAAGTTCAAGTAGATGAATAACCTTCAACACACACACTCTGTAGGTCACTAAGGGTATCTATACCTCGTGAACGCTTGTATTTGATACAAGAAAAGAGTCTCGATGTTCTGTTAGTTGAAGAGACTAATCCTTTTACCTATAGAGAATCGATGTTGGATATCGACTCCATGAAATGGCAAAGTGCCATGAAATCCGAGTTAGACTCAATGCATGAGAATCAAATTTGTGACTTGGTTCCGCTTCCCGAAGGAATTGTTCCTATCGGTTGTAAATGGGTTTACAAGAGGAAGCGTGGGCTTGATGGAAAGGTTGAAACCTATAAGGCCCGACTGGTAGCAAAAGGTTACACGCAACGACCTGACGTTGTCTATGATGAAACTTTTTTGCCAGTAGCAATGCTTAAGTCTATTAGGATTTTGCTTTCTATAACTGCGTATCATGATTATGATATTTTGCAAATGGATGTCGAAACGGCTTTTCTAAATGGATTTCTTGATGAAGAAATCTATATGGAATAGCCGGAAGGTTCTGCGTCCAGCGAGATCTCGGGTATGGTATGTAAGCTTAAGAAGTCCATTTATGGACTTAAACAAGCTTCACGAAGTTGGAATCTTCGATTCGATGATATTAGATTGTCTGGTTTTCTCAAGAATTCGGAAGAATCCTGTGTGTATCAGAAGGCCAATGGGAGCATGGTGGTATTTTTAGTCCTCTATGTTGACGACATTCTAATCATTGGGAATGATATATGGATGATGCAAGGTGTCAAGCTTACCTATGTAAGAATTTCTCCATGAAGAACCTGGGAGAAGCTTATTATGTTTTATGCATAAAACTCTATAGAGATGGAGAGAGGAAGCTGATTGGGTTATCCCAATCAACGTACATAGATAAGATCTTTGAACGATATAATTTTGGTAACTGTAAGACAGTAAATATACCGTTCAGACATGGGATTCATCTTTCAAGGAATATGAGTCCACAAACAGAAGATAAGAAGGTTAGAATATCTAACCAACCTTATGCTTCGTGTTTGGGTAACATAATGTATGCCATGTTATGTACTAGGGCTAATATCAGTTTCACTGTTAGCGTAACTAGTAGATATAATTCCAATCCAGGCAATGACCATTGGATGGCTATTAAACATATCCTGAAGTATCTTAAAAGTACTAAGGATAAGTTGATAATTTATGGAGGAAGTGAACTGCAAGTTAACGGGTATACAGATTCCGACTTCCAATCGGATCCCGATGATAGAAAGTCTACAGCTGGATTCGTCTTTACCCTTAACGGAGGTGCATTTTGCTGGAAGAGTTCCAAACATGGGTCAACAGCAGATTCCAGCACAGAGGCGGAATACATTGCAGCTTCTGAAGCTGCAAAGGAAGTTGTATGGATTAGGAACTTTATCACAGAATTGGGAGTGGTCCAAAGTATCGAGAATGCGATTCCGTTATACTGTGATAATACTGGAGCCATTACGTAAGCAAAGGAACCGAGGGCGCATCAGAAGTCAAAGCATGTGGAATGCAAATACCATATCATTCAAGAGATTGTGTCGCGAGGGGATATTATCGTATGCAAGGTAGCGAGTGAAGATAATGTAGCAGACCCGCTTATGAAGGCCATACCTCCAATTTTATTTGATAAACATGTGGAGTCGATGGGTATTAGATACAATCGATATTGGCACTAGAGCAAGTGGGAGATTTTGTTGGGGTTGGTGCTCAGAGCGTCAATTCCTGGTTGTATTTCCTTGTAAATACTATTGTAAATGTTTTATTATGAATAAAATGAGCAGTTTCTAAAATATAATATATCTTTTTATGGTAAAGACGTAATAGACTTTATGATGATTAGTCATGGTACAGTTGCAAAAGCGTCGCAACTGACATTGAGTTGTATCATGACGTTGTCATTCTTAGACAGTTCCTGGTCAAGGTTTACACTACTTGGTCAGTAAAGTAAACCTGTTGAGACCGGTACATATTGTATAATAGAATATTTGATTCCAATGGTTTCTCAATGAACCATGAGTCTTGGAGACTCGTATAGACGTGTAGGTGTTTATAGCGGATAAATATTGAACGACTCATCGAAGATTTTTAATGGATGGTACATCAACGTCAATAAGAATCTTCTCGGGTTGAGTAGCATTTCTGATTCTTTGACTTGAGATACCACTATGGGAACATGAGACATCTTCCACACTTAGATGGCAGTCACGTCACTCATCTATTTAGATCAGACCTCCGTCTGTTCGTTAGGTGTGGAAAGATCCTCAGAGTGTCTTGTGTGTGTCGAGATAAGATCTGTCAGTTCTGTGTACAGAGCATAGGTAGTCCATATATGATTAGCAATTAGATAAAAACCATGGGCCAATGGTACACTTTAGAAATCAGTTCTAAGTGTTCTTTTAGAGATTGCTAATAGAGACGTCGACGGGATTGTCCCTATAGAGATTTGACGTTTACATCTATATCTCTGGGATATATCCGGATACCTGTGATGGAGGAATTAAATATTTGCCATGACCTTGACCTATATGATTCAGTGAGTTTATCTGTGGTCGTCATAATTTACGGGTGGGTAAATTATGGGCACGAAATTGGATTTTGAAACGGATATGCATGAATTCAGAGAGTCTCACTAGTGAAATATACTCGTAGAGCACTATGGCAACTTTTATTAATAATACTGATTATTTATAAGTCGTTTAAAGGTTAAACGACAAATACATATGAATGGACCTAATAGACATTTCCTAATTATTGTGTATTTGTGTTTAATGATAGATTTTTATTAAATACGCATTAATTAAATATCAAATTGTGATATTTGACTTATATCATAAATATATATGTATTTGGATATTTAAAGCAAATATAATACATATATTTAAAATATTTATATTTAAATAATTATTTAATTATTTAATTGTTAAATAATTAAATTAATTAAAAATATAAATATCTTAAGTTTTGATATTTTAAGAGATGCTTTAAGTTGCTTTTTTTGACTTCTTGCAAATCATTAAATTGTGTAATGATTCAAATAAATGAAATAAAAAAATATCTAGATATTTGTATATGGTTCCCAATTTTCAGCCAAGGGCATATTTGGGGAGTATATTTTGTTTGTTTCATTTTCATTAGGTTAAGGGTTCATTAGTTACCAAAAACAAACACAAAAGAGTTGAGAGTAAAGTTTGAAGAACAAAGAGAAAAGCTTGGAGATTTCTTGACTTTGTAAGTTTTTCTTTAAATCTGCCAACATAGAAAATGTTTCTGACATGATTAGCTTCAACATGTGTTGCTAGGATGTTGTCTCTACAATTTTAGTTTGTGTTTTAATTTGTTGTGAACTTGTTTGAAATATGTATGCATGTATGGTTATAAAGTAAGCTTGAAATGGTTTCAATGGCTTACTTTTGATTATTTGATAATCATGTTGCCATTCTAAAGGTTCTAAACCACTCATTAATGACTTAGAATTGTTCTTGAGTTGTTTCATGATGGTGAGACTTCTGGGTGTGTTCGGCAAATAGCTAAAAATTGGGGATTTTTTTGCAATCTGATTTTGATGTGTTGGACATGTTGAAAATCATTTTATAAATGATTTAGAATCATCCAAAATTATATTTGACAATTTTAGGACTAAAATGATTAATTTGCAAGGTTGTGGGGCAATTCGGTAATTACAAAGAAATTTGATTTCTTTTTTAATTTTTCAGAATTTAATAATTGGGTAATTAAATAAATAAGTTTATTTAATTGATCCAAGAAAAATTTTGAAATCGGAAAATTTTAATTTAAAACCCCTACACTCTGAGCGCCAATTTCTTATGTATTTCCCTATAAATACTCTTGTAAGTATTTTATTAGTGAATAAAATAAAAAGTTTCTATAATATGAATTATTTTATTATATGGTAAAGACGTAAATGACCATAGAGTGATTGGTTGTGATAAAGTTACAAAAGTGTCGCAACTGTCATTGAGCAGTATCATAACAATATCATTCTTTAACTGTTATTGATCAAGGTTTACAATTACTTGGTCAGTAAGTAAACCCGCTGAGACCGGTACGTGTCGTATATTGGAATGTTGGATTCCAATGGTTTCTCAATGAATCATGAGTCTCGGGAGACTTGTATAGACATATAGGTGTTTATATCAGATAAACAATGAACGACTCACCGAAGATTCTTAATAGATGGTACACCAACGTCAATAAGAATCTTCACTGGTTGAGTGAGCATAGTGATCCTTCAAATTGAGGTACCAATGTGGATATATGAGGTATCATCCACATTTTGATGACAGCCACGTCACCGATCTATTTAGATCAGGCCTCCGCCTGTTCGTTGGGTATGGACTGATCCTCAGGATATCCTGTATGTATCAAGATAGGATCCGCCAGTTCTGTGTACAGAGCATAGGTATCTATTATGGAATTAGCAATCTGTTAAATCCATGGGCTTGTGGTACACTTTGGAAGTGAGTTCTAAGTGTTATTAAGAGATTGCTAAAAGAATCGTCGACGAGATTATATCTATAGAGATTTGACGTTTATATCTATATCTCTGGGATAATCCGGATACCTGTGATGGAAGGATTATACGTATGCAGTTATCTCGATATGTATGGTTCAGAGAGTTTATCCATGTTCGTCATAATTTACGGGTGAGTAGATTATGGACACGAAATGAGATTTCATGACGGATATGCATAAACCTAGAGAGTCTCACTAATGAAATATACTCGTAGAGCACTAGGGCAACTTTTATTAATAATACTGATTATTTATAAGTCGTTTAACGGTTAAATGAAAATACATGCGTTTGAGATCTTTCAGCCATTTGTTAAATGTCAAATTGTGATATTTGACATTTATTATTAATATATGTATTTTGATAATTTAATGTAAATATAATACATATATTTAAGATATTTGTATTTAATTATTTAATTATTTAAATGTTAAATAATTAAATTAATTAAATAATAAATATCTTGTTACTTTAATTAAAGTAAGCAAATGGCTAATTTAATTGGATTAAATGGACAATTTTGATTGGATTAAATGGAATGATTTAATTGGTACATTTGTGATATACATTAAATGGTTTAATGAATTAATGCCACAAATTTATTAAATCTTATCATTTAATTAATTGACATAAAAATTGAAATACTAGGCTATTAATTTTTGCTCCAATTTTCGGTAATTGAGAGGAAAATATATAAGCATTATTTTCATTTTTTGTTTCATAATTTCAAGAACCCTAAATCAAATATAAAGAGTTAGAGAGAAAATGAGAAAGAAAGCAAAGAAAGCTTGGAATTCTTTGGAATTTAGTAAGTTTTTCTTACTTTCTTCTTCATGAAAAATATTTCTATGACTCTAGGCTTCAAAATGTATATCTTAGATCTTTCTCTACCTTTTTGTGTATGTATTTGGATCGTTGGGAACTGATGAGTGGTAAATCTATCACTATTTCCCACTCATTTAACCTAATATTTTGTATAGTTTCTTGAGTTTTGTGAATATTTTGATGTGTTTTGTGTTATTTTGTAGATAAATAAAGTTTCAGGACATTCTGGAGGTGATTTGGGCCAAAACAGTGAAAATTGGACGAAAAATGGCATTTTGGTAAATTCCTGCGTCGCGATGCCAAGACCTTCAGCGTCGCGACGCCTAACGTGCGCCGAACAGTGCTAACGTGCGCCGGGTCCACCAATCAGAATCTGAGAAAAGTTTGACTTTGCTAACGTGCGCCGTGCCACGTGTCACCATCACAGCCGATCTACTAACATGCGTTGTGCCACATGTCACCATCACAGTCGATCTGCTAACATGCGCCGTGCCACGTGTCAGCATCCTACGGTGCCGACAGTCATCATCACCACGTGTGCCACATGTCACTCCACGTCAGTGCCGCGTCATCAGCCACATCACCAGGTTGACCAAGTCAAACTGCCACCTCACCGCCACGTCATCATCAGCCAATCAGGAAGTGCCACGTGTCGCAATCCTACGGTGCCGACAGTCTCTTTCCCACGTGTCACCACGTCAGCATCAATCATTGAGTATCTAATCCTTATCTGACACGTGGCGGATAAGAATCTCATCGACCAATCAGAAGCCGCCACGTGTCACAATAATTGAAGCCCAACCACCTCGCCACGTGTCACCTTATCAGCTTATCCAGAATCTGCAAATCGACGAACCAGAGCGTGCCATGTCGACAGAATCTGGCGTAGCGACGCCAAAGGCCTTGGCGTCGCGACGTTGGAAGCCTACCATGGCCTATAAATAGAGCTTCAAATTTCAGTTTTAGTTGCACCACTCTCTCTCACCTCTTTGATGTAAAGAGAGAGTTTCTCTCTCTAGTTTCTTTTAGTTTTTAGTTTTTTTTAGTTTTTAGTTTTGTAAATAATTTTAATTACGTTTTGTTAATATAGTAATTTACTTTTTTACTTTTTACAGTTTTTACTATTCACCATGAGGAGGTAACTTCTCCAGCTAGGGTGAAAGGTAATTCTTTTACTGTTACTATTTAGATTAATCTCCCTTAAAAATAATATATTCACTATTTAAAATATTGACTTAAAAAGGATACCGCCAGATTGGTCGGTTGGTAATTCATTTTAATCTGGTTTAAACTTGACTTAAAAAGGATACCACCAGATTGGTCGGTTAGTAATATTATCACAAGTTTATATATTATTTTATGGGAGATATCTAAAATAGTAAATAGTAAAAGTAATTCATTTTACCTTAGCATTTTATTTTATTTTATTTTATTTTACTTTTCAGCTTTTACTTTATGTCTTTTACTTTTCAGTATTTTTACTTTATGTCTTTTACTTTTAAGTTCTTACTAGCCCTAGTTATGTGTTAGTTATTTGGGGTTGTGATGAATTCTAATATCACCGGTTTATAAGGGGTTATTTTATAG
Organism: Zanthoxylum bungeanum; assembly: GCA_019454045.1. Classification (NCBI taxonomy): domain Eukaryota; kingdom Viridiplantae; phylum Streptophyta; class Magnoliopsida; order Sapindales; family Rutaceae; genus Zanthoxylum; species Zanthoxylum bungeanum. The sequence goes on along the minus strand of SKCR01005542.1, from coordinate 4,590 downwards.
TTTGGGTAATTTAAAGGTTTACTTATTAAGTCTTAAGCTTAATGCTTCTTGTTGTCTGATCACCAATAAGATTGATGTGGTAAATCTAAAATGAACTAGACATAGGGATTTTAGGTTTCAGCCTTAGACTTAATAGCCCACGATCTTCCTTGAGGATAGATAACCCTTAAATAGATTTCCTTACAGGATAGACATATACCTGTCGGGCGGGGGTAGCTATAATTGGAACTTAAACTTAATGAATCCAGATAATTTGGTTGACATAGACATATGGTTCAATTGGGTTAAACTGGGTATTTGCGTCTGACCATCGACATAGGCTTTTGCATAATTTAGTGTTCCATGTTAGTAAACTGATTTATTACACAATCATAAAATAATCACTTCATTTTTTAAAAGATATTAGAAGGATTCACAACCCTAGATCTTTGTGTCTTTTGTTATTTTCTTTAGTATTTTCTTTTATCTTTTTTTTTATTTATTTATTTAGCAAATCTACAATCAACCAAATCAATCAAGCAATCATTCTCTTCTCCCTCAATTAGATATTTGTAAATAAATAGTATCAATAAACAACAGTAGAAATTAAGTCCTCGTGGGATCGATATTTTTATATTACTTGAACGATACGTGCGCTTGCATTATACGTGTGTGTTTACGGCGGTCAGGAACTTGGTAGAAAGATGAAAGCATGTATGTTTAAAAGATTGCTTGAAATTAGTTTATTAGCATTCTTTTAACCATTTGATGGTGATGTTACCATTCTAGAGTTATTTAACCACCCATAAATAACCTAGAGTTGTTCTTGAGTTATTTCATGGTGGTGAGACTTGTTTGGTGTGGTAGGAATTGAATTAAAGTGTTGAATTTAATTAATTTGGTGTTAATTTGTCAATTTGTGGAAATTGTAAAATTAGAGTTCATAACTCTATCCAAATTTGGGGATTTTCATATATGTGATGTAATTTGATGTATATTAAATTTGAGAATTATTGGATTTGATCTTGACATGTTAAACTAAAAATGACCAAATTTTAAATTTTTGAAAGTTTAGGGACCTCTCAACAATATGTAGAAAATCTGTTTTCTTGAATTGCAATTTGTATTTTCATGTATAAGACATGTATAAATCATTTTGGGATTTATTTGGAATTAATTAAAATTTTATTTGACAATTTAGGACTAAAATGATAAAAATATAAAGTTTAGGGCCTAAACGATAATTAATAAAAAATCTGAATTTTGGGTAAAAATTTCAATTTTAGTTTATTTTAATTACCCAAGAAAAATTATTGAAATCGAAAAATTTTGATTTTCCGCGTTCCGCTGCATTTGCCCGGAATTACCGCCTAAAACCCCAACAATTGGAAGTGGTGTTGCGACGCCCAACTATGGGAATTTTGTGTCTGGAGTCTGTCTAGGCGTCGCGACGCTACAATGGGCGTTGTGATGCCAGGCCAAATTTCCAGGATAGGTTTTTTTTGCGTTTTTAGCCTTTCCGCGTGCTTCTGATGCGTCTGTAAGGTCCCAAAATGAGTCAATTTGCCCCAAGATTCATGTTACAATGCTTCCCATCAATCAAAAATAAAACAAACTATAAAATGCATTAAATGACACGGAATCTAACAAAATATTAAGCTAAGAATGCATGAATAAGTGGGTATAAACTGCACTTATCACCCAATCTGTGAATGTCCGACGTCGCGACGCCCAAGGGTTAGCGTCACGACGCCCTCATATCTGAAAGTTGAGTTTCGTGACACTAGATATCAGAGTCACGACGCCGCCCTGTGTAAAATATTGATAGTGAGCAAATTTGCCTTCAAATCAATTCTAAATACTTACAATTTTCTCCAAATACTTCAATGCACTTAAAATCCAATTTTAGCATCAAAATCAACATCAACACATGTTTTACAACAAACATACATGTATTCTAAATACATATATGCATTTGTTTGAATCAAAACACAAACAAAATTAAAATTCTATAATGAAATGACTCATGGACAATTCTAGGTCACTCAAAGGTGGTCAAGTGATTCTAGAATGGTAGCCATAACTCTAAGCTTTAATCTAGAGTTCTGAACTCTAATTAATTGTTTCATGTCCAACATGAACATATTTGACTCAATTATAAGCATATTGTGTTTATACTTCCAAAGCATCCATACACAATTCATTAGCCTAATTTTAACTTCAAGCTATGTTATTATACATCCAATACATAATTCATCACTATATGTCTCATTAATGATAACTCACTAATGAAAAACATAGCTTTGGAGAAGATCAAACTTTACCTAGCAAGGTTGATTCAAAGATCCAATCTATTTCTCCTGGTTGAAATGTTGTAGAGAACTTCCAAAGTTTGCAAGCTTGACTCCAAAATCCAATCTTGATTCCAGTGCTAGCAAGCTTTACTCCAAGATCCAATCTTGATTTCTCCTAATTGAAATATTGTAGAGATCTTCCAAAGCTTCTCTAAACACTTCTCTGACTTAGGCTAATTTTCTATAGTTCTTGCTTGTTTTTAGCTTTCTCAAGCTTGATTAAAACTTTTGCTCAAGCTTGCTATTCATAGCAAAACTTAAGCAATTTTTAATTAATAAAAATTCTAATAAACTTTTATGTGGGCTTAATCCAATTTGTCCAAATATGTATAATTATGTATGACTACTCACATTTGTCTGACACTTTGATTTAATCCAATTAAATCAAGATAAAGTTTAATTATTGGATTAGTTACATGTCTACCACTTTGATTTAATCCAATTAAATCAAACCAAATACACTTATAATTATATATTTATAATTACCAAAATATCCTCAAATGGTAGAGATATTTATGAAATTACGATAAAGTTCTTGTGTAATTTTGGATTAATCCAATTAATCTAATTGGGTCAAAGTAAATAATCATGTTATCTAATAACACTTAATTATCTTAGTTGATAATTATAATATCGAATATTATTTATTATAAAAAATTATCGGCTACCCAAGTGCTCAACGAGTACACTTCATATTGTGAGACACTCTAAGTCCAGACACGTTCGTCATATAAGCCTACCTTATATGTACATAATTCGGCCACCTCCGAATTCGCGAAGAACACGAACGACCTTTCTAAAGTATACAAATCGAGGTCATCATATATGTTTATCAATCCCTCCGTCGTAGGCTATCCGAGTTGTGCTTAGGAAACATAGAATACACCATCAAGTTTCTGAGGCGCATATCTCATGTCAACATATCCACAATACGTTACAACTAATCAGAAACCATTTCTGATATATATGATCCACCCTAGGTAATCAACTTTGGCCAAAGTCTTAAGACTTGTGACTTACTCACATGGATACCTAAACCCCTTATGGTACACATACGGGCCGACGAATCATATCTTGATACGCACTTGATTAACGAGTGCATCGGTCCACACCCAACGAACATTTAGCGGTCAAACCATGAAAGGTATCTGATATACATGGCATCTAAGTGTGGAGGATCACACACAAAAATCAATATTATCCTATAATAAAAGGATCACATATGCTACTCGACTCGAGGAGATTCCTATTAACAGTGGTGTGTACTTCCAACTATTAGGAATCACCTCTGAGTCATTCAATATTCGCTCCAATGAATACCCACATGTTTATACGAGTTATCCTTGCTCATGGTATATCGGGTTAAACCATTGGAACTCTAATTCCAATATATGACATGTGCTAGTCTTCTAGGTTATAGGAATTCGACCGTATTCCAGAATCAACGACTAGGAATATTTATTTTAAGAATAGTTTATAATAGTAATACTATCCCAATATCTGACCATTCAGTATCCAGTATTACTAAATGACTATTCTAAGGTCGATATCATTCTTAACATATTTATACATCAATCTAATATGCATAATGACATTACCATTAATAAGATTGAAATGAAAATGTAGTTATTTTATTAATAAATAATAAAATATAATATACAATATATTTGTTCGGATTGTCGCTCCAAGCACCAACTCCAATAATAATATGAGATTATAATAATTTATATAGAGAACTATGAGTCTTGGTGCTTGATTACATGAGGCTTACTACAGACACATAAGTTGATAACATGCATGTATAATATAAATCTCAAGTGAGGTTTGAAATAAATGACTCACAAAATTCATAAATATACATCTTGTATGCCAAAATAAGTATATGTAAGCATTTAGTTCATGGCAAGTTAAACATGTATAAGTAGATAGTCAGATAATGCTTGTCATGTCACTAGGCTCAGAGAGATGGCTCGCTGTCTCCTGTCGGTCTCGTCCTGGAAAACTGGGACGTGACAAACATGCCTCTTAATGGTAACATACAATATTAATAGATAAGAGAAGTCATGACTGTTGGGTTTCTATAGGGGTGGGCATTATCGGATTCAGATCAAATCGGACCGAATCCGAATCCGATCCAATCCGATAAGCATCAGTTTTTTAGATTCGATAAGGTTCGATATCCTTGTCAAATTCGATCTGATCCGATAACGATCGAATCGGATCGGATTTGTTTGATCTGATTCGAATACATATCAGT
>SKCR01005541.1:0-25769 GCA_019454045.1 Zanthoxylum bungeanum | reverse complement strand
CATTATCCAACATATAGTTATCTTAATAAGGCAGTGGATTGCGCAGAATACTTGTTGTTGATTCTGAGAATAGCTGTGAATCTAACTAGTTAAATCATGTTGATTCCGCAAAATACTGAGATAACAAAACTGAAGAACTCACACAGATATTTGAAAACTGTAAATTTCATACAACACAAATCTGCCCCCAAGGATTACACAAGACACATATTCATACCATCTACAACTTATTACAGTTAAGACTAGACAATACCTCAATGATAACACAATTAATATGAAAACAAATTAAAGTTAATTTGAAGAATACAGTTCAATTAAATAATTGAGCAAAGTATTTTACCTCTTTGGCAACATCAGCAGAATTAAGAACAATCACAGTTGAAGCTCCAGTTTGGATTGAATAAATTGGACCATACATCTCTGCCCATCTCGTGAAAGTCATGTATGGTTTCTTCTCTTTCAACTGTAACAAATTCCCTATAAGCGGAAGCCGGCCTGGGACCTCTGCAACAACATATTAACCCATTGATTAAATTCCTTCAAATAATTTAATAAACAAAGACTTCAAGAGACCAAAAACAAAACAAAAATCTATCAAATATATGGTACCTGGAACAGTTGGAAGATTAACAACTTCCATTCTCTGTCTGTTGATGAATCTTGTAATGAAGAACAAGAAGAACACAGAGAGAGTACCAAGAACAATGGAAGTGGCAAAGGGTACTTGTTGAAATGCTTGAATGATATGCTCTGTTACCACCATTGATTTTTACAATGAAAGACAGAGACACACAAGTCTAAGATTCTATAGATGGTCAAGGGGATCACTTGCGAATTTGTTGTAATCATTTACCCACATGGATTTATTTATACATGGAGTTAAACACAAAAAAAGGTTACAAAATTGTGTATTCTTGTAATGAGTTGGATTATTATTAATAAGGAAAATTATTTATATATTCATGAAATATCAGGTAACATTTTGCTGAAGTACAAGTAGAACTTGTGTGTCAATTGGACAGAGACAGATGTCCGAATATGCCCCTCCGAGTCAAGGACAGTGGCCTCTTGTCTTGTCTATGAGCATAAATTGGCAATGGTGTTGCTTTCTGTTTTTGGGAAGTGCTTCACAGGATTCTCTTTTGGCTTTTAGCAATTGTGGATGATGACAAAATGGGTATTGGAATAATACGGTGGAATCCACATATTTCATGGAGGAGGTTCCTTATATATTTTTGGATGTATCCGGTTTTTTTTTTTTTTTTTTTTTTTTTTGTCTTCTCGTAATTAATTAAGGGGAAGAGATATAAATCCTCGAATAATAAAAGGGATCTCTTTGATCTCGAATCCTGAATAATAAATAAATTTTTCTTAAAATAAATTTAAATCATTAAAAAACATATTAGTTGAACTACTTTATTCAGAAATCAAACATACATATTTGAAAAATTACAAATCACAATTTATAAAGAAGATTGAAATTTAAATTTTCTGTCTTTCTGTTTGGTCCGTAATTTTATAAAATGATGAATCCCTTATTAAAAATTGATTATATAAATAATTATTTCATTTAAGCCCTTATACTATTTAAAAAATATATATTTTTATAAATATTAAGATGTTTTTTATTTATATCTATATAAATTTGTAAATATAAATTTGAGCATATTTATTAAAAAAAAAAAATTAAAACTTAAATGGATAATGAAGAGGTGATGTGAATTTTACCTAATCCATGTCTTTCCTAGAATATGAAATGGGTATTAAATTTTTCTCGTCTCCGACATTAATTTTTTCAATTTTTTTTATATCCGATCATCTCCCTAATTAGAAAGTCCCCAAGGGACTCCGTCCTTTTTGAGGATTTCTGACATCTCTAACTGATATTACATAAAAGGATATATTATTGTAATGTTAATTAATAGTTAAGAGGGTTATTTTTACAATTTAGGCAAAGGACAACACTAATTTAGGTTGCTCTTTTATCATAGAGAAACGGATAACTAAAACCCAACATTTAAGAAAATAAACATAAAATTCTCTATTATTTAAAAAAAGATACGGTAAATCTTAATTCCTTAATAAATTTTGTTATTTTAGATGGAAGAAATATATAATTTAATATATTTATTATACATTCTTCACATGTCATTTTTATTTAAATGAATAATATTAATTATTTGATTGTTAAAATAAACAAAATCTTTTAATGTCTTATTTGAAATATTATTGACTTTTATATCTCTTGAGATCCAAATATAGCTTTATCCTTTGTTATATAAATTTCTTATTTTGCTGTTACCATATCTCGCAATCTTGAGATGTATGAAAATTCTGGAACTTTTTTTTTTTGTTTTTTTTGTTTTCTTTAAATATCATCATTTGTCATGATTTAATCGTGGTCACGCCTATACGATATCATTGTATTTATTTTTTGATTATTCAGAGTCGGATCATGAGGCTCAATCCTAATTTTTTTCTAACAATTTTTTTCGTTAAATTCTATTTAATTATTTTATATTTCTCGCCTTTGTATATTAGATTTTTCATATTTCATGTTTTATTAACAAAAATATAATTTTACTATTTAACAAATTCTAAATTATTCTTAAAAAATTTAGATTTTTCGCTCAAATTCGGAGTATTTGGATCTAATATCGAGATGAGTTGTACATGCTTTTTATAACCTTATCTTCGCATGCATTATTAGTAATGAACTGTTAAAATTCAATTATATATAAATTGTTATCTTAACTGTTCATTACTATTAATGCACTTGTGACATGATGTTATAAAAAGCTTAGCACAGCTTTTAAATTCTTATTTAATATCCCAAAGGATAACCCATCTAGCTAATTAACTTTAGAAGCAATAAATTACAGGTTCAAGTATTATGGGATACATTTAACTTACGCGCTTTAGATGCGATAGAGATACAGTATATAAGAAAGAGATTTAAACCTTTCTTAAAAATAAAATTTTTTTTATTCAATAACTATCCATCAAAAATAAAATTTTGAATCTCTTGTTATACAATAAGAGAGAAATTGAAGAAAATAATATATTATAAAGCTGCATGCTTCTTTTCTTATTGATTTTTGAATGAATAAATTATACAAGATTTGATTTTTCTATTTATAGAGAGAAGTTATGATGAGATCATTATCCTTAAGCAATGTGGGATAAGCTAGAATAGAAAATAAAGTGTAAGAGGCCATCTAATTTACAACACTTCCCCTTGGAACCCATCATTTTAATTTTACAATAATTGACCTTACATTGTCTCATTAAAACCTTGCCAGTAAAACCCAGTGGAACAAAAAAAACCTGGTCGAAGGAAAAAGAGTACAATGCGCTTTTATCCACCTATATTTCTTAATGTCAATGATTATGCTCCCCCTGATGAAATGCTCCCCCTTAAATATCATCAAGAGAATTAGCTAAGTCGGCGCATGCCAATGCTATATATGAGCTTCTCAAATGTTGATGTCGGTAAAGCTTTAGTAAATAGGTCTGCGAAGTTATCACTTGAACATATTTGTTTGACATCAATTTGTTTACTATATTGTAGCTCATGAGTATAGATGAATTTAGGTGAGATGTGCTTGGTTCTGTCTCCCTTGACGTACCATCCTCTAATTTGTGCAATACATGCAACATTATCTTCATATATAACTGTTGGAATATCTGTGGCAGAATTTAAGTAGCATGTGCTCTGAATGTGATGGATAAGTGATCTTAACCATATATATTCTTTGCTTGCTTCATGTAGTGCAAGTATCTCTGAGTGATTGAAGAATGTAGCAACAAAAGGCTGCTTTGTAGATCGCCATGAGATTTTTGTGTTATTGTAGGTAAGAACATACCATGTATTTGAACGTGTTTTGTGAGGGTTAGAGAGATATCCTGCATCAGCATAACTAACATGGCCTGGATTTCGCGTTAGCCTATTTGAATAAAACAAACCCAAGTCTTTAGTCCCATGAAGATAACGAAAGATATGTTTGACGCCATTCCAATGTCATCGAGTTGGCACAGAACTAAATCTTGCCAATAAATTAACTGATAATGCAATATCTGGTCTGGTGCATTGAGCTAAATATAGCAAGGCACCAATTCCACTAAGATATGGTAATTCTCGACCAAGTATCTCTTCATTATCTTCTTTAGGACGAAATTGATCCCTTTTAGGATCAAGCGATCGGACTACCATGTGAGTACTTAATGGATGAGCATTATCCATGTTAAAACGTTTGTGAATTTTTTCAATATATGCAGATTGGTGGATAAACACTCCGTTAGTTTTATGCTCGATCTGCAAGCCGGGACAATATTCATTTTTCATTTTTCCAAGTCTTTCATCTCAAATTCTCTTTACAAATATTCAGCAGTTTTTAGAAGCTCTTCAGAAGTTTCAATTAAGTTCATATCATCGACATATACTGCTATAATGGCAAATTCAGTTTCAGACTTTCTAATAAATACACATGGGCAGATAAGATCATTTATATATCCTCTTTCATTCATCATCAATATTCACTCAAACGATTATACCACATGCGTCCAGATTGTTTCAATCTGTATAAAGATCGTTGTAACTTGATTGAATACAGTTTACGATCCTTTAATTTATATGCTTCAGACATTTTTAATCATTTGGGGATTTTCATGTATATATTAGTGTCAAGTGAGCAATAAAGATATGTTGTCACTACATCCATAAGACGCATGTCTAACCTTTCAGAAATTGCCAAACTGATTAAAAATCGAAATGTAATGGTACCATCACAGGAGAATACGTATCATCATAGTCAATACATGGTCTCTGCGATAAACCTTGTGCAACTAGTCGTGCTTTATATCTAATAATTTCATTATATTCATTGTTTTTCGTACAAACACCCATTTGTAACCAACAATTTGATATCTTCAGGTGTCTGGAATACGGGTCCAAATACTTCACGTTTGGCTAAAGAAGTCAATTCTGCTTGAATTGCTTCTTTTCATTTAGGCCAATCGTGTCTTTGTCTATATTCATCGACAGTTTGAGGTTCAAAATCATTTGTAATTTCAGTAGCTACTGTATATGAAAACACATTGTCGATGACTATTTCCTTTCTATCCCACAGTTCTCTTGTATACGTATAATTTGTAGACTTTTCCTCATTTTTGGAATTTTGAACCTCTTCAGGGGCTAGTATTTCTTCAGGGACTATCAGTTCTTGTGGAACTGGTGATTGGGAAGATGTAGGTATAGTCATTGCTCGAGCATTATTTTCAATAGGATCTAGATCTCTCATTTTCCTCTTTCGGGAATTTTTTCTTTAGAACCAAGTGGTCTACCACGTTTCTGACGTGCAATAGATGATTCATTAGCTGTCTTTACACTAGATTATTCAACAGGAACAACCACCCGGGCTGGTGTATTTGCTGTTGGTATATGAGACTTGGTTACTTTTGCAGCATCTGTAAATGCATCTGGTAATTGATTTACAATTTGTTGCAAATGGATTATCATTCGTACTTCATTTTCACATTGGCTGGTGCGATGATCTAAGTGAGACATGGTAAGAACTTTCCAAGAAAGTTCATGCCTTGCTTCTGGAGGCTATTTCTTTTCTCCTAATGGTGGGAAATGGTCTCATCAAATGACAATTCGTGAAACGTGCGGTAAATAGATCACCCATTAAGGGTTCCAAATATCTAATAATGTAAGGTGAATTAAAACTAATATACATCCCCAAACGATGTTGAGGTCCCATCTTTGTGCGTTGTGGGGGTGAAATTGGAATATATATAGCACAACCAAAAGTGCGTAGATGAGAAATATCTGGTTGGTGACCAAGAACAAGTTGGATTGGAGAATATTGATGATAAGTTGTGGGTCTAAAGTGAATTAATGCAGCCGCGTGTAGTATAGCATGACCCCATGTAGAAATTGGTAATTGAGATTGTAACAACAAAGCTCATGCAATTACTTGAATTCACTTGATCAATGATTCTGCCAATCCATTTTGTGTATGTACATGTGGAACTGGATGTTCAACATCAATTCCAACTGATGTACAATAGTCATCAAATGTCTTGGATGTAAATTCACCAGCATTATCTAATCATATGGTTTTGATTGGATAATCTGGGAATTGTGCCTTTAATCTAATCATCAGGGCAAGTAGCTTGGCAAATGCAATGTTACGTGTGGATAACAAGCAAACATGTGACCACTGTGCATATGCATCAATCAAAACCATAAAGTAACGGAAATGTCCATTTTATGGATGAATTGGTCCACAAATATCTCTTGAATCCTTTGTAAGAATGATAAGGATTCAAGGGCAATCTTAGATGGAGATGGGCGTATCACAAGTTTGCCTTGTGAGCAAGCGATGCAATTGATCTCATATGTCAATAGAATCTTCTGGTTCATTAATTTATGCCTATTGGAATTTTCAATTATTCTACGCATCATCGTAGCTCTTGGATGACCAAGATGATTATGCCATAACATAAACATCTTTGAATTATTGAACTTCTGGTTTATCACTACATGACTTTCTATTACATTTATGATTGTATAATACAATCCAGATGACAAAGCCGAAAGTTTTTCCAATATATATTTCTTACCTGAGATATTTTTGGTAATACATATATATTCTATTTTGTTTTCATCTAAAGTTTCAATATGAATACTGATGAGTGGTATTTATATCACTATTTCTCACTCATTTAACCTAATGTTTTGTTTTGTTTCTCGAGATTTATGAATGTTTTGATGTGTTTTGTTGTTATTTTGCAGATAAATAAAGTTTGGACAGCACTGGAGGCAATTTGGGGCAAAATCGGACAAAAATGCGTCAACATGAATATTTTCATCTTCTGCGCGTCGCGACGCTTAAGCAATGCGCGCCGCGACGCCCAGCATGCGCCGGATTTGCTAAAGTGCGCCAGGTCAACGGTCAACAATTTGAGAAGTTTGACTTTGCTAACATGCGCCGTGCCACGTGTCACCACCACAGAAGATACGCTAACGTGCGCACGCCACATCATCATGACGTCACCAATGACGTCATGAACAGTGACACGTCACCAATGACGTCAGCATAATAATTGAGTCTTAGCTGCCATGACACGTGTCGCTTTAAACAGTCAGCCGCCTTGCTACGTGTCGCCTCCTCATCGTGCCACGTCGACAAAATCCAGCGTCGCGACGCTGAGGGCTTTGGCGTCGCGACGCTCGAACAGTAAAATTTTACCTATAAATAGAGCGCGAAATTTCAGATTTCAGTGTACCATTCTCTCTCTTCTAATCCGTGTAAAGTGAGAGTTTCTCTCTAAAATATTTTAGTTTTTAATTTTTTACTTTTGTAATTTAATTACATTTTGTAATAATAGTAATTTACTTTCTTTACTTTTTACAGTTTTTACTATTTACCATGAGGAGGTAATTTCCCCAGCTAGGGTGAAAGGTAATTCTTTTACTATTGCTATTTAGATTAATCTCCCTTAAAAATAATATATATACTATTTAAAATTTGACTTAAAAAGGGATACCGCTATATTGGTCGGTTGGTAAATCAATTTAACTTGGTTAAACCTGATTAAGAAAGGATACCGCCAGACTGGTCGGTTGGTAAATTTATTTCCTTTTTCACCTTTATGGCTGGTTTATTTTGGTTCCGCCTTTATGGCTGGTTGGACTTAATTTGATTTAATCAGGATACCGCCAGATTGGTCGGTTGGTAATAATCACAAGTTTATATATTATTTTCTGGGAGATTATCTAAATTAGTAGTAGTAAAAGTAATTCCTTTTGCCTTAGCAATTTATTTTATTTCACTTTCAGCATTTATTTTACCGCATTTACTTTATACAATTTTATTTTAAGTCTTTTAAGTTTTAGCACTAGTTATGTGTCGTAGCTAAGTTATTTATCTAGGGTTGTGATGAATTTCAATTAAACTGATTTATAAGAGTTAGATTATAGTTTGGGTAATTTAAATATTTATTTATTGAATCTTAATCTTAAAGCCTTTTAATTAACTGGCCATTAATTAAATTGATTAGGTAAACTTAAAATGAACTAGACATAGGGATTTTAAGTTTAAGACCTTAGACTCAATAGCCAACGATATTCCTTAAGGATATATAACCCTTTTTAATAGATTTCCTTACAGGATAGGAATATACCTGTCGGGCGGGGGTAGCCATAATTGGAACTTAATCTTAATGAATCTAGGTAATTGGTTGACATAGACATATGGTTCAATTGGATTATACTAGGTATTTGTAATTGAGCATCGGAAGAGGCTTTTACATAAATTAGTGTTCCCGGTTAATAAATCAATATATTACCCAACTATAAGATAACCACTTCATCTTTAAATAATATTGGAATAAATCACAACCCTAGATAGTTTTTAATATTGAATTTTCTTAAAATCTACCTTCGAACAATTTTATTTACTAATCTTTAAATTTAGAATCGTCGTCATTTCAAATCAATTAAACAACCTGTTAGATACTAGTAATCATTTAACCTCATAAAATTAATAACTTAGGTATTAAGTCCTCGTGTGATCGATACTTTTTATACTACTTGAACGATACGTACGCTTGCGTTATACGTGTGTGTTTACGCCGGTCAAGTTTTTGGCGCCGTTGCCGGGGAGTTAGTTATCTTTCACTATTATTTTAGGGGTTAGATACCTTTACTTGTATCTATTTCTTTTTACTTATTATTTCTGTTTTCTTTTTTTACAGATTCAGAAACTACATGAGACGAACCAGAAGCTTTGAACTCCGACCGCTTGACCCAGAAATTGAAAGAACCATCAGACAGTTGAGAAGGGAAAGGCGAGAAGGCCAAGAAGCCTTAGTCAACATGGAACCTGAACCTTTGGAGGTTGCACCACCAATCCCCATTCGAGACAGAACCATTCCGGTGGTAGATGGCCTCATTTCCTGTATTGTACTTCCTCCTTTACCAGCAAATGCGGGTGACATCAAAACTTGCATTCAGATGATTCAGCAGACAGTTCAGTTTGGGGGAAATGCAACTGAAGATCCTAATGCTCACATCAGCAACTTCCTGGAAGTTTGCGGCACGTTCAACTACAACCGAGCATCAGAAGAAGCAATGAGATGAGAAGAGAATTTTTCCATACTCTTTGAAAGACAGAGCAAAAGCATGGCTACATTCATTACTAGCAGGTTCTATCACAACATGGAACACCTTAGCCACCAAATTCCTTACAAAATACTTTCCACCAGCCAGAACTGCAAAGTTGAGAAATGACATCACATCCTTTGTGCAGCAAGATTCAGAATCCTTGTACGAAGCTTGGGAAAGGTACAAAGATTTGCTCCGGAAGTGCCTCACCATGAGATTCCAAAATGGCTTCAAGTCCAAACTTTCTATAATGGACTTTCTGGACTGATGAGAACCACAATCGATGCTGCTGCGGAGGAGCTTTGATGGCAAAAGGAGAAGATCAAGCTTGGGACCTAATTGAAGAAATGGCCAACAAAATCCTTGTGGCCAACAGAAAGGAGTATTAATTCAAAGAATTGCAGGAATCTATGAAGTTGGAGCAAATACAGCAGTCAACACCAAACTGGATCAAATATGCAAATCATGGAGACTCTTACCACTGGATCCACAAGTTCACCAGAACCACACCAACTTGAAGAGACGGTGAATTATGTCAACAATTTTAACAGACAGGGGAACAATCCATATTCCAACACCTACAACCCAGGGTGGAGGAATCATCCTATTTTTCATGGAGCAACAATTCAGGGCAGGCAAAAGAACTATCCACCACTTGGATTCCAGCAACAAAACAAAGCCATGAGCAGACAAAAACCAGTGATGGCAGAGATGCTAGCTCAATTAAAAAGATATGAAGCCATGATTCAGAGCCAATCAGCTTCCATCAAAGCACTGGAGAACCAAATCGGACAACTGGCTAACGCTCAGAGTTACAGACGCCAGGTAATCTTCCAGCAACACAGAACCAAATCCGAGGAACCGAGGGAAGGAGCAATGTCAAGCCATTACCTTAAAAAGTGGTACTGAGATCAACAAAGATGTTGGAATCCAGATGTCCCAAGAGAAGAAGTTCCAAAAGAAGCGGAGAAACAGATGGAAGAAAAGAAGTAAAGGAAAAGAAACAAAGGAAAAAGAACCAGACAAATCACTATCACTCCACCCACCTTTTCCTCAGCGTCTTCAGAAAAACAAACTGGACAAGCAGTTTGCTCGTTTCTTGGAGATTTTCAAAAAGCTACATATCAACATACCATTTGCAGAAGCCTTGGAACAAATGCCCAGTTATGTCAAATCATGAAAGACATTCTTTCACGAAAACGGAGTTGGGAGACTACGAAACAGTAGCATTGACAGAAGAATGCAGCGCCATCATTCAGAGGAAACTTCCTCCGAAGTTGAAAGATCCTGGCAGTTTCACAGTTCCATGCACCATTGGAGAACATTACATCGGTAAGGCTTTATGTGATTTAGGTGCCAGTGTTAATTTAATGCCTTTTTCTATTTACAGGAAACTGCAAATTGGAGAAGCAATGCCTACCTCAGTATCTTTGCAACTTGCTGATCGAACACTCGCATTTCCGAGAGGAGAGTCGGGAAAATGTGCTAGTTAAAGTTGACAAACTATCCTTCCCAGACTTCATCATCCTTGACATGGAAGAAGAAAAGAAGTACCTATCATTCTTGGAAGACCATTTTTGGCTACAGGTAAAACTGTGATTGATGTGCAAAAAGGAGAACTAACAATGAAAGTGCAGGACCAAGAAGTGACCTTTAATGTTTTCCAAGCCATGAAATTTCCAAGCGATGAAAAGGAAGAAGAAGAATGCTTCAGAATTGATGTTGTTGATAAATTGTTCAAAACACTGAGTCAAATCCCACGGATACACTTGAACTTGCATCACCAACATGACAAACATCGAGCTAGATACTGAAATCTTGGAATGTATCAACTACCTTGACAAACCATTCCGATTCAAAGTTACAACACACCACCAGTTGAAAAGCTTGGAACTGCCAAAGAAAGACGAATCAAGCCTTCGATTGAAGAACCACCGCAGCTGGAATTAAAGTTACTTCCAAGCCATCTCAGGTATGCATTTCTTGGAAACTCTTCTGAATTACCTGTTATTATTTCTTCTTCACTAACATTCGAACAGGAAGAAAAAACTACTAAGAGTGTTACGAGAACACAAAAGAGCCATTGGCTGGACTATAGCAGACATTCGAGGCATTAGTCCATCATTTTGCATGCACAAGATCCTGATGAATGATGAATACAAACCACAGTGGAGCATCAACGAGACTCAATCCAATCATGAAGGAAGTCGTGAAGAAAGAAATCATCAAATGGTTGGATGCTGGCATCATTTACCCCATCTCAGATAGCACTTGGGTAAGTCCTATGCAGTGTGTACCAAAGAATGAGGAATTACTGTTGTCACCAATGAAAAGAATGAGCTAATTCCAACAAGAACAGTGACTGGATGGAGAGTATGTATGGATTACAGGAAGCTGAACAAAGCCACGAGAAAGGACCATTTTCCGCTGCCATTCATTGACCAGATGTTAGACAGACTGGCAGGACATGAGTTCTATTGCTTTCTTGACGGATATTCAGGGTACAATCAGATTGCCATCGCACCAGAAGACCAGGAGAAAACACTTTTACATGTCCCTATGGTACTTTTGCTTTCCGCAGGATGCCATTTGGATTATGTAATGCCCCTGCTACTTTTCAGCGTTGCATGATGGCCATCTTCTCAGACATGCTGGAGCAGAGTATGGAGGTTTTTATGGATGATTTTTCTGTGTTTGGAGATTCTTTTGACCATTGTTTGAAAATTTGGAACAGGTATTACAAAGGTGCGAAGATACAAACCTGGTACTCAATTGGGAGAAATGACATTTCATGGTACAAGAAGGCATTGTTCTTGGACACCGGATTTCACAAAAGGGAATCGAAGTAGACAAAGCAAAAATCGAGACAATTGAGAAACTACCTCCACCAACATCTGTAAAAGGGATTCGGAGTTTTCTTGGACATGCAGGTTTTTACAGAGATTTATCAAAGACTTTTCCAAGATTGCCAAACCTCTTTGCAATCTTCTGGAAAAGGATGTGCCTTTCAACTTCACCAAAGAATGCCAGGAAGCTTTCGAGATCTTAAAACAGAAGCTGATTTCTGCCCCCATCATTGTAGCACCAGATTGGACCCTTCCATTCGAGGTAATGTGTGATGCTAGTGATTTTGCTGTAGGTGCAGTTTTGGGACAACGCAAAGCAAAGATTTTCCACACCATTTACTACTCCAGCAGAACTCTGAATGAAGCTCAACTCAACTACACAACCACTGAAAAGGAGTTGCTCGCAGTTGTGTACGCTTTTGACAAATTCCGCTCTTATCTGCTGGGTCCCAAAGTGGTGGTCTACACAGATCATTCAGCAATCAAATATCTGATCACAAAGAAAGATGCCAAACCCAGATTGATCCGTTGGATACTTCTTTTGCAAGAATTCGACGTGGAGATTCGAGACAGGAAAGGAACAGAAAACCAGGTGGCAGATCACTTATCGAGGCTGGAGAATGGAGAAACAGCTGATAAAGAACTGACAATCAAAGAAACTTTTCCAGATGAACAACTGTTTTCCATAAAACAACATGAAGTCCCTTGGTATGCTGACTATGTCAATTATATTGTATCAGGAAAATGGCCGTTGGAATGGACAACTCAGCAACGGAAGAAATTTTTCAAAGAAGTCAAGCACTATATCTGGGATGAGCCGTACCTGTTCAAACGGTGTGCTGATCAATTATTGAGACGGTGTGTTCCACAGGAGGAGGTCAACAGTGTTTTGCAACACTGTCATTCATCACCATACGGCGGACACTTCAGTGGAAACAAAACTGCAGCCAAAGTCCTTCAATCAGGTTTGTTTGGCCCACACTTTTTAAGATGCTTATCTTTTTGCTTTTCAATGTGACAGGTGCCAGAGAACGGGAATATTTCGAGGAAGAAATGAAGGACCGTTGCAAAACATTCTAGAAGTGGAGAATATTTCGATGTATGGGGTATTGATTTCATGGGACCCTTTGTTCCATCATTTGGAAACTGTACATTCCTAGTTGCTGTAGACTACGTCTCCAAATGGGTTGAAGCAATTGCACTGCCATCCAATGATTCAAAAGTAGTGATCAAATTCCTGAAAAAGAACATTTTCACTCGGTTTGGAACACCTCGAGCAATCATCAGCGATGGTGGCTCACATTTCTGCAACAGATACTTTGATGCACTCCTATCCAAATATGGAGTTACTCACAAAGTTGCCACAGCTTACCATCCACAGTCAAATGGACAGGTTGAGGTTTCAAACAGGGAGATCAAGAGAATCCTAGAAAGAACCGTTGGATCAACAAGGAGGGACTGGTCTACAAAAACTAGATGATGCATTATGGCCTACTACCGAACAGCTTACAAGACACCCATTGGTATGTCTCCATATCGATTGGTGTTTGGGAAAGCATGCCATCTGCCAGTTGAGCTTGAACACAAGGCGTACTGGGCACTGAAGAAGTTGAATCTTGACTCACAAGCTGCAGGAGAGAAAAGACTTCACCAACTCAATGAATTGGAGGAATTTCGCCTACAGGCTTATGACAATGCCAAATTATACAAGGAAAAGACCAAGAAATGGCATGACCGAAAAATAGTGCACAGACAGTAAACCAAGGCAGCAGGTGTTGTTGTACAACTCGAGGTTAAAACTTTTCCCTGGAAAGTTGAAATCTAGGTGGTCCGGACCATTTGTGATCACTCAGGTTTTACCATATGGAGCTGTTGAGTTACTGGATCCCAATACCAACAACACATTCAAAGTTAACAGTCAGCGTGTCAAGCACTACTGGGGAGAATCATTTGAGCGACAAAAAGAAAGTGTCACACTTTCAGATCCAGCATAAACGTTCAAGAAGTCACGTCTAGCTGACGACTTTAAACTTAGCGCTCGCAGGGAGGCAACCCATGCAATTTTTGTATATATTGCGATTTGGTGTGATTTAATTTTGTGTGTTTAGTTTTTGCAGATTAAGTCATTTCAAGATGGAAGAAACTCTCGCAAATCTTCACAAGCAATTTCCTTCTCTCCCTCAAAAATCTCTGATGAAAGTCTACAAAGCTCGCTTAGAACGAATGAGGGTTACTGACGATATATGGTGTCCCAATGACATTCGTTGGGTAATTGAAGCACGAGTCCCGATTGGCAGGTGAGTCTTCTGATTCTTTTATTTCACACTTGCCTGGTTTTGGAAGAAGCACCTATGCAAAGAAACGAAGAGCTAAGCAAATGGGTGTTTGTTACAAATGTGCACGTTGGAATTGCAACACTCGTTGTCGTTCTTTAGGAATGGTGTCTGTTAATCGCGAAGACAAAATTAAATTCATTAGGGATGGCTTGAGTAAGGAGTCTTTAGATGATATATCTTCGACTCTTGAGACGCATCCCAGTGGATATGTTCACATAGACTTTCGCAGATTACATACACAATTTCAAAAAGAAAGACAACAGTTAAGTCTCGGGAATCTGACTCAAAAAGACCCTGTTTGCCAATTTATAAGAAAATTGGATGGGAAGCTTGTCCCTGACGCATAGACGTCAATCAAGCCGTTATTTTTTTTTTTATATTATATCTCTTTGTCTTTTCTAATAATTGTTGATTTGTTTGTTATTTTCTTTTATTTTCTCCGACAGGATCCAGATTTTGTTGACTATCACGATCTATTTTACTATTTGCTACTAATCGTCCTTTGGAAGATACTTGTGCTATTTTTACTCACCCTTTTCAGGTATTATAAATTCAACTCATCATTGCACTTTTGAAGACATCCAGAGTTAAAAAATGGAAACCACTTCAAGAAGACGAGTTGAAAACATTTGTGTGTGTTTTGCGGTAGTACTGTTGGTACTAAACCACAATACATAGAAGCAGCACAGAATTGGGTCGAGTCTTAGCTGTAAGGAATATGCACTTAATATATGGCGGAGGCAATCTTGGACTAATGGGGATTGTTTCAAAGGCCGTACAAGAAGGAGGCAGTCACGTTTTTGGGAATCATCCCAAAACCCTTGGCAGAGGCAAATCTTATTGAACCATCAAACGGAGAGGAACTGATCGTACAGGTATGTCTGAACGACTGGTAGAAATGATTAACCGTGCTGATGCTTTTATTGCTTTGCCAGGTGGCTTGGGCACATTGGAGGAAATTTTTATTGTACTATCTTGGGCGAACCTAAACATACACCAGAAACCATTGGGCTGTACAACGTTGATGGGTTTTATGATTTTCTTTGTGTGTTTCTTGATGATGCTCGAAGAAATGGGTTCGTGTCAAAACCTTTAAAAACTTCTCTTTACTTGCCAGAACTGCTCCAGATCTAATTGACCAACTCATAGCCTATGAACCAAAGTTGACCCTATCATATCAAAGATAAATTGGTCCGAGGACGATCGTGGTAAGGGCGTAGATTAATCTGGATCTTAACCTTTAATTTCCTGTAAAATTTCAGCTAACCAGGTACGACCTTCTAAACTCTTCTTCTACTGTTTAAGACATTGGGGACAATGTCTCATTTAGGTTTGGGGGAGGGAATTAGTTGATTAGTATCTTGTTTTTAGTTTTTGTGTTATTTTATTTTTAGTCCAAAATTTTCGAAAAATAAAAAAAATTGAAAATTTTTCAAAAATTACAAAATATTTTGCATTTTGTGTTTTTTTATTTTGACTAAAAAGGTGAAATTGGTAAGAGATAGCTGAGTAAGGAGTTCCACTCCTGAGGAGTTTCCACTCCTGAGACTTATCTCCAACCTATTTTTGAAACAAGTTAATTTTTGTTTATTTCATTTTAAATTATTTAATTTGTGAATTCTCCATAATACTGACTAAAATGGATCTTCATATGCTCAGTTGGCAGGTATTATCAACTACATGGAAACATACAGACATGAGCTAAAATTGAAAAGTTTGTAATATTCAGTGCTCTAGTTTAATTGGAGGAAGCATCTATAAATAGTATGGAATAAAAAAAAAAAAAAAAAACCGTCCGAGATCCGAGTTATTAAGTCTGTAAGGGTGTTTTATACCTAGTGCCCTAAAACCAACTGGTTTGGGAGTCACTGGCCCAAAGCTCGTTACATGGATCGAAGATGCTACAAAAATATATATATCTGAAGTCTGAGTAATTAAGTTCGTAGGGGTGTCTTAACACCTGGTGCCCTAAAGCCAACTGGTTTGGGAGCCACCGACCCAAAGCTCGCTACATAGACGGAAGGTATTGTATATAAATAAAAAAAATAATAAATAAAATCAAAGAAAAAATCAGAAAAATCAGAAAATTATTCCATTGCTACAAAAAGGTGCGAAATCTGATAGAACTTTAGGACAAAAATTACTCTCTTATCAACTGCACTTATGACTGTTGTGGGCAAAAAATGAGTGATTAATATTTTGTTGGCTGTGTATATGAAGAATGGTAAAATAATCGGAGAATTTACTTATTCGGTAATTTAGAAAGAAACAAAACAACTAGTAACTTGGAGTAGAATTTTCACCTGATTAGTCACTAACTTTCTTTATTCTCTTTTCGCTTGTCTTTTTGCTTTTGTGTGCATTAGTTTTACTACCTTTTTACTTTTGTAAAATGTTTGTGGGTATCATTGCTGTAAACCCTC
Organism: Zanthoxylum bungeanum; assembly: GCA_019454045.1. Taxonomy (NCBI): domain Eukaryota; kingdom Viridiplantae; phylum Streptophyta; class Magnoliopsida; order Sapindales; family Rutaceae; genus Zanthoxylum; species Zanthoxylum bungeanum. Next base: position 8,992 of record SKCR01005541.1, on the reverse strand, counting down.
ACGAGACTACAACTCGTCCACTAGGGACACCTAGGGTTTAAAGGCTTGTTGCATATGCTAAATGCAACCGTGATCCCTACGGAAGTGGCTTAGTTAAATTTTATTTTCATGTTATTTTATTTCTGTTTTGCTCGAGGACTAGCAAAATGTTAGGTTTGGGGGTGTGATGAGTGATATTTATATCACTATTTCTCACTCATTAACCTAATGTTTTGTTTTGTTCTCGAGATTTATGAACGTTTTGATGTGTTTTGTTGTTATTTTGCAGATAAATAAAGTTTGGACAGCACTGGAGGCAATTTGGGGCAAAAAAGTAAAACGGACAAAAATGCGTCAACAGGAATATTTTCATCTTCTCGCGTCGCGACGCTTAAGCAATGCGCGCCGCGACGCCCAGCATGCGCCGGATTTGCTAAAGTGCGCCAGGTCAACGGTCAACAATTTGAGAAGTTTGACTTTGCTAACATGCGCCGTGCCACGTGTCACCACCACAGAAGATACGCTAACGTGCGCACGCCACATCATCATGACGTCACCAATGACGTCATGAACAGTGACACGTCACCAATGACGTCAGCATAATAATTGGTCTTAGCCGCCATGACACGTGTCGCTTTAAAAACAGTCAGTCCGCCTTGCTACGTGTCGCCTCCTCATCGTGCCACGTCGATAAATCCAGCGTCGCGACGCTGAGGGCTTTGGCGTCGCGACGCTCGAACAGTAAAATTTTACCTATAAATAGAGCGCGAAATTTCAGATTTCAGTGTACCATTCTCTCTCTTCTAATCCGTGTTAAAGCGAGAGTTTCTCTCTCTAGAATATTTTAGTTTTTAATTTTTTACTTTTGTAATTTAATTACATTTTGTAATAATAGTAATTTTCTCTTTCTTACTTTTTACAGTTTTTACTATTTACCATGAGGAGGTAATTTCCCAGCTAGGGTGAAAGGTAATTCTTTTACTATTGCTATTTAGATTAATCTCCCTTAAAAATAATATATTTACTATTTAAAATTTGACTTAAAAAGGGATACCGCTATATTGGTCGGTTGGTAATCAATTTAACTTGGTTAAACCTGATTAAGAAGGATACCGCCAGACTGGTCGGTTGGTAAATTTATTTCCTTTTCACCTTTATGGCTGGTTTATTTTGGTTCCGCCTTTATGGCTGGTTTGGAACTTAATTTGATTTAATCAGGATACCGCCAGATTGGTCGGTTGGGTAATAATCACAAGTTTATATATTATTTTCTGGGAGATTATCTAAATTAGTAGTAGTAAAAGTAATTCCTTTGCCTTAGCAATTTTATTTTATTTCACTTTCAGCATTTATGTTACCACCAGATTTACTTTATGCAATTTTATTTTAAGTCTTTTAAGTTTTTAGCCCTAGGTATGTGTCGTAGCAAGTTATTTATCTAGGGTTGTGATGAATTTCAATTAAACTGATTTATAAGAGTTAGATTATAGTTTGGGTAATTTAAAGATTTATTTATTGAATCTTAATCTTAAAGCCTTTTAATTAACTGGCCATTAATTAAATTGATTAGGTAAACTTAAAATGAACTAGACATAGGGATTTTAAGTTTAAGACCTTAGACTCAATAGCCAACGATCTTCCTTAAGGATAGATAACCATTTTAATAGATTCCTTACAGGATAGGAATATACCTGTCGGGCGGGGGTAGCCATAATTGGAACTTAATCTTAATGAATCTAGGTAATTTGGTTCACATATACATATGGTTCAATTGGATTATACTAGGTATTTGTAATTGGACCATCGGAAAGAGGCTTTTACATAAATTAGTGTTCCAGGTTAATAAATCAATATATTACCCAACTATAAGATAACCACTTCATCTTTTTAATAATATTGGAAATAAATCACAACCCTAGATAGTTTTTAATATTGAATTTTCTTAAAATCTACCTCGAACAATTTATTTACTACTAATCTTTAAATTTAGAATCGTCGTCATTTCAAATCAATCAATAAATAACCTGTTAGATACTAGTAATCATTTAACCTCATAAAGAATAACTTAGGTATTAAGTCCTCGTGGGATCGATACTTTTTATACTACTTGAACGATACGTACGCTTGCGTTATACGTGTGTGTTTACGCCGGTCAGATACCCATTTATGTGAATATCTTTGAAACTTAGCAGATTTTCTACTGGACCTGCCTGAATATAAAGCATTTTCAATGTATAATTTGTTTCCACTTGCTAATAGATTATGGCTCTTCCAGAGCCTTAATTAGGTCTATAGGACCAGATATAGTGTTTACCTTTCCTTCACATAATTGTACGTCCAAGAAATATTTTCTAACTCGAAGGATAGTGTGTGTGGTTGCACTATCAGCCAAACATACATCCTCATAATTATTTTCCAGAACAATAATTTATGTGTAGGATCCATATCCTTGTAAGCAAAGTTTATGTTAGAAATCAAGTAAAAGTTATGAAATAAAGTACACTGATGTGATAAAAAATTTCAAATAAAACTTTAATAAAATTCTAAATAAAATTCAATGATTCCTAAACATTCATAAAATAAAGATAAAATGCTAAATAAAATTCATTATTCCTAAACAATTCATAAAATAAGATAAAATTTAAAGTTTAGTCACGATGGACATTTCCATCGCCAATCAGGTGATCAATCATTCCCTCTGGGTCCTCGAAGAAATCGGAGACATCAAGATGAGTGAGATCTACTGGATCCGAGTCATCGATAAAGTTAGCTTCAATCTCATTTCATTTCATTTTTTTGGATGCTTGGTATAGATATACTAAATGGTCATCTGCACGACAGATACGGGACCAATGTCCTTTTCTTCCACATCGATAACAAATTTGATCTTTATCATTTTTGCGTAGATTTTCTTTTCTGCACCACATTCTTTATTATCTCTTTTATAGACATTCCACTTCTGGTGTTGTCCATCATTTTTTGTTTTGTTTGTCCTGAGTTATTATGACCACCACGGGGCGATAACCACACCCTCCGCGTCTTCTTTTACCTCCACCGACTACGTCTATTATTTGTATGTGTATTTACATTCACTTTGGGAATGGCTTCGATCCAGTTGGTCGTGATTCATGATTTTTCATTAGTAGCTCATTGTTTTGTTCAGCAACTAGGAGGCAAGATATCAAATCTGAGTATTTCTGAAGCGGCACCCCGATATTGTTGTTGCAGAATCATATTTGACGCATGAAAGGTAATGAGGTTCTTTCAAGCATGTCTTCTTCAGTGATATTGTCACCAAATAATTTCAGTTGTGAGGTGATGCGAAACAGCTCAGAGTTGTGGATATGAAACCTTTTGGAAGGTCCTGCAACCTCAGATTTGGTCCACTTATATATTTATAGGGAGGAGGAAAACTATCCCTTTGATGTTATATCTCTCTTTCAGGTTATTCCATAAGGTCAATGGATCTTCAACTGTCAGGTATTGAGCTTTCAGGCTCTCATGCAGATGATGACGAAAGATCAAAGCCTTTGAGTTATCCTGCAGGATGTTTGATTTCCTTGGCTTATGGTGCTTTCGAGGCCCATTGCTCACAAATGCATTTTGGCATCCAAAACCCATGAGAGATAGTTTTCTTCCGGAAACTTCGAGTGGGCGAATTTGCATGTTTATGAGACTTGACATTTTCCAGGTTCATTTTGTAAAGAAATATAAACGTCATAATAATAAATATATTATACAAAACTAATTGCGAAGTAAAAAAAATATCATGCAGATATTTTAGAACTTCAAGTTCATAAATATTATATTGTATATTCAGAACTTCAGGTTTTATGATAGATTTAAAAACTGCAGGTTTTATTTAATGTCTAATTGATTGAGATTAGAACTTCAGGTTCTTTAATTGTAGTGTAATTATAGAGCTTCAGGTTCTATAATTATTTTGTAGATCTAGAACTACAGGTTCTAGTCTAATAATTAATTAAACATAAAATAAATTATAAAAATAAAAAGACAGTTTTTATTTTCCGATGTGGAAGATCCAAATTAATGACAACCACATAGCATACTCATAAAAAAAAATTATTAAACTAATAATAATAAAAAAAAAATAATATAATCGTGCTGATAACGTGTTATAAAATAAGAGAGAAATTGAAGAAAATAGTACTTTGTAAAGCTGCATGCTTCTTTTCTTATTGATTTTTGAATGAATCAATTATACAAGATTTGCTTTCTACTTATAGAGAGGTTAGGATGAGATCATTATCCCTAAGTAATGTGGGATAAGCTAGAATAGAAAATAAAGTGTAAGAGACCATCTAATTTATAATATCTGTAAAATTATTTTGTCATTTTAGGTAATAAAAAATAAAAAAGCGATGTTTAAAAGAATACCTACAAAGTGCAATTTGTTGTAAATAAGATGGTCCCCCATACTTTATTTTCTACTTTAGCTTATCTCATATTGTTTAGGGATAATGATCTTAACCTAATCTCTCTCTATAAATAGAGAGCAACTATTGTATAATTTTTCATTGAGAATTGTTGGGTTTATTGTGTTGACAAATTCCCGTAACAAATCATATTTATTGAGTTTTAATGAATCTTAAAGTGCTTGGATGTGTTGCTGCCTTCGGCAAATGATTTTTTGTTCGTGGCACGTTCGTATTTTCGTTCGAATGCTATCATTAGTGGCACGTTCATATCTTCATTTGAACGAAAGCTTACAGAGACTAACCGTTCGTGACACGTTCGTATATTCGTTCGAACACTTATCGTTAGTGGCACGTTCATATCTTCGTTCATGATTATCTGATATTATATTAAACCACTGTAGTTTTAAGTGCACAATTATAGGGTAGGTGATTGAGAGTTGCCCACACTTTAATACTGCTAATCCCAAAAAGCCCTTAAGAGTTGAGATAAAATATCTCTGTTTCTTTGTATGGCATTTACATTGCTCACACTCTGTCTCTCTTGAAAATATTTCCAGATGAGAAAGCTCTGTTTTTTTATCTACATAACAATAAGCACATAATTAAAGTTTCTGATGATGGGTAGAAAAAAGTATAAAGAAATTAGACCAACCTTCTTCAAGGTCCTAACTGGTGACTTCACAAAGCAATTGGTAATCTCATTGTTTATTCTTCTTCTTCAATTTTTTTTTTTTTTTTTTTTTTTAATTCAAAATCTTGTTGCATGTGTATTTGGATTGACTTCGTGAAACAAATGTTGCTAAATAGGTAAGTTCCATTTTCTGGAGAAAATTAAAAAAAAAAAATATTGTTTTCAGAGAAACATTTGATAGGAAACTTTTAGATAACAATTTTCAGTAAAAGTTATAAACAGAAAAAATGGGGGAAAGAGAAAAAAAAGGCATTTGAATATTAGCCTTTGAAACTTCAAATGTTTCTTAAACATTCTAGATTTGTTGTTATTATATTTTTTTTTTTTTTTTTTTTTTTTTTTCATGAAAATTAGGAAGATTTTACAATTTGAATTTAATTGTTCATTTCAGTTGATGTGTGATATTTTTCTCTAACACCTCCATGTGCAGGCTAGTTTTTTTCTTAATCTGTGTTACGTGAATAGGTAATGTAGGCCCACTCGTATATGAGTATGATTCTGATATCATGTTGAAATTTATGGGTCTAATTCAATTCAAAAATTAGTTTGGGAGTTGAGGATTGCCTAATTTGAGTTTAATTATTTATATCAGTTGATATGAGATATTTTCCTCGTTCATCAACATTTCTTGGGTCTCGCTTGTGTGTATATAATATAAATGTATTAACTTTATGAAATTAACCAGTCAAACACTTCGGGTTAGTTTGGTTGTGCTACAAAGCAGCTTTTTCATTCTGTAGTATTATTATTTACAAATCATGACCTCATAGTCTCATAGAGGTGGTCAAGAGGAGAGTCAGATCAAATTAGGACTTCCAAGTTCAGAGAATTAGTATATATATTGATAAGGGTCTCATTTTAAGAACTCACATAAGGTCCTATAAAATTTAAGGTAATTTAGGGTCGCCCCGACTCTGACTCATGTGAATCTGCTTTTAGAATATCTAGTTTTAGTAATGGAACAAGAACAACTATCGACATTTAGCAAATTTTTGTAATTTAGAGTGAATATAGAAATATAAGGACTAGTAAATACTTGTGGGGTTAGACAAAGTGTTTTGATCTAATCCATTGCGTTAATTGGATTAAATCGTCATCTAATCTCGTTCGTAGAAGGTTAGCTACATTTTAACCGTCTGCGTCAAATTTTATGTTGATAGGAGGTATTTTATCTAACTCTCTTTCCGCTTCCTCTAATCCGCTGCGCCACTTTTGCGGAACAATTTGTCCCAGAACATGTCTGTTGTTGGCTCCATATTTCAATTTTCATGGTATTTTAGATTTCTAATCTACGAGTATGAAGTTAACATGCAATAATTTCGATTGTGTAGGGCATACCTCCAGCTTTTGTTAAGAACTTTAATGGAAGTTCACTGGGAAAGTGCATGGTTAAAGGTCCCACAGGGAGATACTGGGCCGTAAATATGGAAGAAAAAGCGAATCGCTTGTTTTTTGGGAGTGGCTGGCAGGATTTTGTAAAATATCACAGCTTAGAATTTGGTGATTTTCTGGTTTTCAAATACTGTGGTAACTCAAAGTTTAAAGTCAAAATCTATGATAAAACCTGCTGCCAAAAGGTTATAAAGCAAACCCAGATGAACAATGTTCATTCTGACTTGCACTCCAAGAAAGGAAATCAAAATGAAGATAGACCTCTATCTCTGCAATGCAAGCTTGAGATTTGCGAAGCTGTTAATGAAAAGGAACCAATTTACTTCAAAACAAGTACATGAGTTACATTTTTTTTTTTTTGGGGGTTAATAGTAGTTACAATTCTCTGAAATCTACTGGAAATTCGATATCTATCTATCTGAAATAACTTTAAACGTTGCATTTGCCTCCTCAACAATTGTTGTTAGGACGTGAGTTTGAGCCTCCACAAACTCAAAATCTCATTATTCATTAGCTAGTTTTTTTAATGATTGTTACAATTCTCTGAATTCTATTGGAAGTTAGATACTCTTTCTAATATTCAGGAGATATCTATCCATTTATCAACATTCTTATGAATAATAGGACTTTGAATTTGTGGTGGCATGAACTCACATCCTAATACGAATTGTTGAGGAGACGAGTACAGCGTGTATAGTTATTTTAAATTGTATATATATATATATATCTTCTCATATAGCAATTTTATCTTAAAAATTGATATTTCCTGTGTGTTGCGTGTGCAGATGGTTGTAGAAGTTCAGAGAAGAAACTTGCCATTGAAGTGAGCCAACCACCAAGAAGATCATTTCTCTCATTCAAGTCAGATAATTCTTGCTTCATTATAAATTGGACTGACCATAACAGATACTGTGGGGTGAGCTTCTACGCTGTGCCTTTGTTAAAAAAACCCCAATACACTAAACTGAAAGGCCAAAAAAATACAAGTTTCAATGCTTTTTTTTTTTTTTTTTTTTTGGTCTTTTAGCGAACATCGGCATTTTAAAATGCTGATGCCCTCGTCCGAGAATAAATGATTATATATTGAGATTGTCTTTTGTTGGGTACTTTAAATTGCAGACCATTCCAGTAGAATTAGCGAGGGAGAAAAACCTGATGGCAAAATGGGTGATGGTGCTTACGGATCCTGTGGGGAGGTCATGGCCAGTGGAACTAACTAAGACTATTAATTGTCGTGTAACCATGAAAGGTGAGATGTGGAATAAGTTTTGGAGAAGAAATGAAGTAGAGACAGGGGACATACTCATTTTCGAGTTCTCGAAGCCAACGACTGCATTGCGAGTTCATATTTTTCGGGGAGAAGGAAGATCAAAACGTACTAGGACGATGGTGTTTCGTACTGCTACTGTTAAAAAGTTTGAAGATGAATGAACTGCTAAGAGTTGCTGGGATGGGAGCCTAAACTGTAAGGCAATTACTGTCCTCTCCTAATCCATCTTTTGTTGGTTTTTTGTAATTAATTTTCAATCTACTTTCGGACCAATGGCGTTGAAATGATAAAAATAGTTAAGTTATTGCTGCTATAAGATTGTAAATTTGTTGGTCCTTAAAGTATTTAATGAACTGTTTTAAAGAAACTAAACAGGAACAATCAATGGCTAACATTCTCTGACTTTTAGATAGGCATCTAAAAGTCTCGACCTTAGAAACGAGAACTAGTGAATTTAAAACTTCTACCAATGAGTTTAAAAATGATACATGTTTCATGTTCAATACTATAAATTTCTAGTTCAATACTCATCGTTTCAAGTTCAATATCCACAATTTCAAGTTCAATATCCGGGTATAGGTACCGGGGTAGTACTGGAGTTATGCTCCCAATTCAGATTAACAATTTGAAACAACAGGCAGGAACTGTCTGAATGCGAAGAGCTACCCTTTTTATCCAAAATATTCCTGAATTCATTGCATTAGAGAAATCTCTATAACTGAGACGGTGAATGAAGAATGGGCTACCAATAAATAAAAACAAACTAGAATGACAATGTGAAAGTTGAACTAAAAGATCATGGCCACCATAATTCTCTTGAAGAGAATTATGCTGCTGCAAAAATACTGCCTCAACAAACTGCAGAGTAATGCTTGGCTTCCTCAGGTAGAGGGTCTCTGACACGCAGAGAAGAGTTGCAAACTAATGAACGCCATCACCAATGAGGTAAAAAGTTCAAACCCTACCACCTTGGGAAATTGCCATCCTAATCCTCGCATCAAATAGCTGTAAAAGCCATATATCAGAATATCACGAATATTGAGAAATACTATCATTTACACAGGCTGCTCTGAACCATGCATGCAAAATGCTTTGAAGAACAAACCTTGTAATGGATGGCATGGTTGCCACAATCCCCACACATGCATATATACGGGAATCAACGTCTTTGGTTTGTTCTTGCGAAGCCACATCAAAGATCCCAATGCAGCAAGGGATATA
>SKCR01005540.1:0-25758 GCA_019454045.1 Zanthoxylum bungeanum | reverse complement strand
AAGGCACATAAAATAAATTATGTTGAGACTCAAATATACTCATGGAATGACTTTGGGGACAATCGGTAAATCCTTCAAAGTCCCTGGACGAGACTGTACAATGTTCCATTTTGGACAGCCTGTGGTATTTGGGGCGTAACGTTTCATAAGAACTCCGATTTTTATGAATTTATATATCATCGGAAATCTGAGATCGAGACCTACAACTTCCACGTCGTACATTTTTCCAAAAGCTGACCAGAAATAGGTCAAAAATACAAGTCAAAATTTCGGATAAATAGTGATTTTGGGGTCAAATGTAAAAATCTCAAATTTTCTACATACTTTAACACTTTTCCGCAACCTTCCAAATATCATACAACCACCACTATTCACTAATTCACAAAATTAAAATGAAATGAAAATAAAGAGAAAGACGTGAGGATAGGAAGAAAAGATAGAATAAGAAAAAAAGGAGAGAATAATAAGAAAGAAAGAAAGATTGAAGAGAACAGAGAGAGAAGCAAAGAATCTTTGGCATCCATGGAAGTTAAGGAATGAGGAAGATCCAACAAAAGTGAGGTAAAAAATCTTGACCCAAATTTTAAGTCATGAAATTTTGATTAAATAATCTTGTGAGTTTCATTGGCATGCTAGTAGTTGTGATGAAGTGGTTAGTAAACCAAGAAATGGGTTTTATTGGAGGATGTTCAAGAATTAGAAAGTTTTTGGTAATGAGTTTAAGATAAGATTTGTGATATTAAAGAGTTGTTTTGATGATAAAATGGTAGTTTAAAATGTGTAGAATGATATAATGTGATGGATAGTTTATTGGATTGATTACTTATGCATTGGGGATGCATTTGGGTAAGAATCGCATGAGGAAAGAAATGCAGAAACTGTGAATCAGGTCTCTGTCGCGACGTGATGAGTGGTAATTATATCACTATTTCCCAATCATTTAACTTAATATTTTGTATAGTTTCTTGAGTTTTGTGAATATTTTGATGTGTTTTGTGTTATTTTGTAGATAAATAAAGTTTCGGGACTCTCTGGAGGTGATTTAAGACAAAACAGTGAAAATTGGACAAAAGGGCATTTTCGCAATTCTGCGTGTCGCGACGTGCAAGCCTATGGCGTCGCGACGCCTAACATGCGCCGAACAGTGCTAACGTGCGCCGGGTCCACAAGTCAGAATCTGAGAAAAGTTTGACTTTGCTAACGTGCCCCGTGCCACGTGTCACCATCACAGCCGATCTGCTAACGTGCGTCGTGCCATATGTCATCATCTTACGGTGCCGACAGTCGCCATCGCCACATGTCGCCACATGTCACTCCACGTGTCTGCGACGTCATCATCCACATCACCAGTTGACCGAGTCAACATGCCACATCATCGCCACGTTATCATCAGCCAATCACAGCGTGCCACGTGTCGCAATTCTATGGTGCCGACAGTCACTTCGCCACGTATGCCACGTCAGCGCCAATTATTGACTCACTTATCTGAAATCGACTTGTGGCGGATAAGAATCTGAATCAGCCAATTAGAAGCCGCCACGTGTCATAATAATTGAGTCCCAACCACCTTGCCACGTGTCACCTTATCACCTTATCCAGAATCTGAAGCCGACGAACCACAAGCTGCCACATCGACAAAACAGACGTCGCGACGCCAACCCCCTACTGACGCCTATAAATTCAGCTCGATTTAAGAATTCAAAGCATGCCTTCCTTGAGTTTTGTAAGGACTTTAAGGATTGCATCTTGTGTGTTTAAGTTTTTGTAATTTAAATTAAGCATTTTTTACTTTTAGTATTTTTAATTATGCACTTTTACTTTTTGTAATAAAATTTTATTTTATTTTATTTTTCTTATTTTATGTTCAGTAGTTAATTTACCGTTGGCGTAAAAGGTGAAACATTTAATATAATTATCTAGGCAAATCTCACTTAATTATAATTTATAAATTATAATTTAACCGGATTAATTAATGTCAGACTTTATTACCGCCTATATGGTCGGTCTAAATATAAATTACTTTACCGCCTATATGGCTGGTTTTATGTGACAGATAATTACCGCCTAAATGGCTGGTGTAATTGGACTAAATGGATTACCGCCTATATGGCGGTTTTTTAAAGGTTTAACATTTTAATTCATGAGAAATCAGAACAAATAAAATAATTTATATATTATAATAAGTGAGATTCCTAGATAAGAAATATAAATGTGGATCCTCTAACCCCAACATTTTATTTTATTCTAGGAAAGTGATGAAACACAATATTCACACTTAATAATTGATTTTCTTTTTATTGGATAATTCTTTAGTTTGTTTATGAGTCTTAAGCTTAATACTTCTTGTTGTCTGATCACCAATAATATTGATGTGGTAAACTTAAAATGAACTAGACATAGGGATTTTAGGTTTCAGCCGTAGATTCAATAGCCCACGATCTTCATTGAGGATAGATAACCCTTTAATAGATTTCCTTACAGGATAGACATATACCTGTCGGGCGGGGGTAGCCATAATTGGAACTTAATCTTAATGGATCTAGGTAATTTGGTTGGCATAGACATATGGTTCAATTGGGTTATACTGGGTATTTGCGTCTGACCATCGACATAGGCTTTTGCATATTTTCGTGTTCCAGGTTAGGAATCTGATTTATTACACATATATAAGAATAAGAGAATCATTCATCTTTATATTAATATTGTGTGGAGTCACGAACCTAGATCTTTGAGTCTTTTCTTTTATTTTCCTTAGTATTTTCTTTTGAGTCTGTTTTTATTTTAATTAGCAAATCTACAGTCAACCAACCAAAAGCAATCAATTCTCTTTTCCCTATAATTAGATACCTGTAAATAAATAGTATCAATAATTAATAACAACATAGGAATTAAGTCCTCGTGAGATCAATATTTTTATACTACTTGAACGATACGTGCGCTTGCGTTATACGTGTGTGTTTACGCGGTCAAGTTTTTGGCGCCGTTGCCGGGGACTTATTTTTCTTGAGTTATTAATTTTGAAGCTATCTAATTTACTTGTATCTAATTTTCTTTATTTTTATCTGTAATTTTTATTTCTTTCTTTTATTTTCAGGTGATTAAAAAATGGAACATTATTGGGAGATTGAAAGATCACGAGTTTTACTAGAAGATACACCCCAAATCTGGGAGCAACAGTCCGGTTTTCTGAGGCCTGTTGTCCAACCCAACAACTATCCCTGGATGTCAGAATCAAACAAAACTACATTTGCTCATCAGAACAAAATGCGGAGATGTGACATATGTAATGGTAACCACCCGAGAGATCATTGTGAGTACAACTACAATCCAGGGTGGCAGAGCTATCAAAATCCTTCATGGTATGAAGAACCATCACATTTGACAAAACCACATTTTCCATCTTATCCACCACCAACCTACTATCTTCAACAAGAACCAGAACCATCAAAGGAAGATCAGTTGATTCATATGCTCAAAGATTGGTTCGAGGAACGAGAAGCTCAATTTGATGCACAAATTCAGAGTTAAGCGGCATCTATACAGAGGATGACAGATCAAGTTAGACAATTAACAAATAACCTGAATCACATATCTCACAGAGCAAATTTAAATAATACTGAAGAAGCCTTCGAATATCCTGAGATTCATCATGACATCATAACAGAGGACGCCGAGCAGTATCAATAATCAGAGGTATCAGTTTTGGAGCCCAAACTAACAGAATCTCAGTTTGATTTTTATTATTCTGACTCTGACGATGATGAAAAAGCTGAGCTATTTGTACCAACTGCACCAACAAATGAGGATGAAACTTTTCAGCCTCAAAATGAAGATCTTGGAGCTTCCATTGCACAAATGTTTGAAGAAGATCTATCTGAGCCAATCACATCAGCCTCAGAGGATGAAGACCTAATGTCAGACACATCTTTACATCCTCAGATTGATACTTATGAAGCTTGCATTTCACAGATGACAGATGAAGAACTGAACGAGGAAATCCTAAAATTCATCTGTGAAGAAAATGTGGAGCAAGAAGCAGAGAAACTGGAGGAGCAAATTGAGAATCCAGAGCATTCAGGCGAAACATTACTGTTTTGGGGAGTACAATTTAGAGATATCACCCAGAAGCTTGACAGAATGGAACTTCCATTCCAAGTCAATCACCATACGAGACCTCATGATTTTCTTTCTTTCTTTTCAGGAACCACTGGAGCAACAAAGATAAAAAGGTGGCATGAGCACTGAATGAGACAAAACTCTTTTTACCACCTTACCGTTGGAAGAGACCCTTCAAAAACAACGCTCATGGGATTGTCTTTAATCGGACATCCAAAACGACGTTGAAACCTCTTTGATTGATAGATTTCAGTCACGTCTGGTTGAAGACGAAAAATTTAGCGCTGGCAGGGAGACAACCCATGCACTTTGTTGTAATTTCTATTTTTATATTTTGTGTATACATGTTGTAGAGTTTTTAATTTTATGTGTTATTTTTATAGGGAAAAGCACAAACGGAGTATTTTAAGACAGAAGGAATGGTGTTTGGCAATCAGAAAGAAGAGAGATTATTCATTTGTGATGGCTGAGTAAAGAATGAATTCTTGAGACGCATCCTTATGAATTTATACTAAGCTAGTGTCGTATTGCGTACACAATCCCGTTGCCTTAATAATTACTTTGATTTGCTTTTCTGTTTTTTTATTTCCTTTATTTTCGCTGACAAGATCTAAAATTTTTAAACTTTTCACGATTTAATTTAACGTTCATCTAATAATTGTCATTTGGCAGGTACTAGTGTTACTATTACTCACCCATTTTCAAGTTCTATAAATTCAGCTCTACATTTCTCTCTTCGACACATCCATATATACATCCAAATAAGAGAAAGAAAATGGAAGCAACATCACAGCAGCGAATCAAGCGAATTTATATTTTCTGTGGATCCAATTCTAGTAATAAACCAGAATTCATTGAGGCTTCAAAGGAATTGGGGAAAGTCATAGCAGAACGAAATATGTACCTAGTATATGGCGGTGGCAATCTTGGATTGATGGGAAGCATTTCAAAAGCCGTTCAGGAGGGTGGCGGTCATGTTTTGGGAATCATTCCAAAAATTTTGGCGGACGAACACATAATCGGAAAAACAAATGGAGATGAACGCATTGTCTCGGGGATGTCCGAACAACTCCTTGAAATGATTAATACTGCTGATGCGTTTATTGCTTTACCAGGTGGGCTCAGAACATTTGAAGAAATATTCACAGTGGCATCATGGGCGCACTTGAACATTCATCGGAAGCCCATTGGATTACTCAACATTGAACAATTACAAAAATATTTTGTCTTTTTGTGTTTTTATTTTGACTAAAAATGTGAAATTGGTAAGAGATAGCTGAGTAAGGAATTTCCACTTCTGAGACGTATCTCAAACCATTTTTTTCGGAACAAGTTAATTTTTGTTTATTTCTTTTTGAATTATTTAATTTGTAAATTCTCCATAAAACTGACTAAAATTGATCTTCATATGCTCAGTTGGCAGGTATTATCAACATGCATTGTAACATACGGACATGAGCTAAAATTGAAAAGTTTGTAATATTTAATGCTCTAGTTTAATTGGAGGAAGCATCTCAAAAAGTAATGGAGTAAAAAAAACATATGAGATCCGAGTTATTAAGTCTGTAAGGGTGTTTTAACACCTAGTGCCCTAAAGCCAACTGGTTTGGGAGTCACTGGCCCAAGCTCGCTACATGGATCAAAGATGCTGCGAAAATATATATATCTGAAGTCTGAGTAATTAAGTCCGTAGGGGTGTCTTAACACCTGGTGCCCTAAAGCCAACTGGTTTGGGAGCCACCGACCCAACACTCGTTACATAGACGGAATATATTGTATATAAATAAAAAAAAATCAAAAATCAAAGAAAAAATCAGAAAAATTATTCCATTGCTACAAAAGGTGTGAATTCTGATAAAACTTTAGGACAAAAATATTACTCTCTTACCAACTGTACTTATGACTGTTGTGGGCAAAAATGAGTTGTTTAATATTTTGTTGGCTGGGTATATGGAAAATGGTAAAATAATTGGAGAATTTACTTATTCGGTAATTTAGAATGAAAGAAAACAACTAGTAATTTGGAGTAGAAGTTTCACTTGATTAGTCACTAACTTCTTTATTCTCTTTTCTCTTGTCGTTTTGCTTTTGTGTGCATTAGTTTCACTACCTTTTTACTTTTGTAAAATGTTTGTGGGTATCATTGCTGTAAACCCTCACGAGACTACAACTCGTCCACTAGGGACACCTAGGGGTTTAAAGGCTTGTTGCATACGCTAAATGCAACCGTGATCCCTACGAAAGTGGCTTAGTTAAATTTTATTTTAAAGATGTTTATGTTATTTTATTCTATGTTTTGCTCGAGGACTAGCAAAATGTTAGGTTTGGGGGTGTGATGAGTGATAATTATATCACTATTTCCCACTCATTTAACTTAATATTTTGTATAGTTTCTTGAGTTTTGTGAATATTTTGATGTGTTTTGTGTTATTTTGTAGATAAATAAAGTTTCAGGACTCTCTGGAGGTGATTTAGGACAAAACAGTGAAAATTGGACAAAAGGGCATTTTCGTAATTCTGCGCGTCGCGACGCGCAAGCCTATGGCGTCGCGACGCCTAACATGCGCCGAACAGTGTTAACGTGCGCCGGGTCCACAAGTCAGAATCTGAGAAAAGTTTGACTTTGCTAACGTGCTCCATGCCACGTGTCACCATCACAGCCGATCTGCTAACGTGCGTCGTGCCACGTGTCATCATCCTACGGTGCCGACAGTCGCCATCGCCATGTGTCACTCCACGTGTCTGCCACATCATCATCGACATCACCAGTTGACCGAGTCAACATGCCACATCATCGTCACGTCATCATCAGCAAATCACAGCGTGCCACGTGTCGCAATTCTGTGGTGCCGACAGTCACTTTCGCCACATGTGCCACGTCAGCGCCAATTATTGACTCACTTATCCAAAATCAACACGTGGCGGATAAGAATCTGAATCAGCCAATCATAAGCCGCCACGTGTCGCAATAATTGAGTCCCAACCATCTTGCCACGTGTCACCTTATCACCTTATCCAGAATCTGAAGCCGACGAACCAGAAGCTGCCACGTCGACAAAACGGGCGTCGCGACGCGAGATGGGCGTCGCGACGCCGACCCCCTACTGACGCCTATAAATTCAGCTCGATTTAAGAATTCAAAGCATGCCTTCCTTGAGTTTTGTACGGACTTTAAGGATTGCATCTTGTGTGTTTAAGTTTTTGTAATTTAAATTAAGCATTTTTACTTTTAGTATTTTTAATTATGCACTTTTACTTTTTGTAATAAAATTTTATTTTATTTTATTTTTCTTCTTTTATGTTCAGTAGTTAATTTACCGATGGGGTAAAAGGTGAAGCATTTAATATAATTATCTAGGTAAATCTCACTTAATTATAATTTATAAATTATAATTTAACCTTATTAATTAATGTCAGACTTTATTACCGGCTATATGGTCGGTCTAAATATCAATTACTTTACCGCCTATATGGCTGGTTTTTATGTGACAGATAATTATCGCCTATATGGCTGGTGTAATTAGACTAAATGGATTACCGCCTATATGGCTGGTTTTAAATGTTTAACATTATTAATTCCTGAGAAAACAGAACATAAAATAATTTATATATTATAATACGTGAGATTCTTAGATAAGAAATATTAAATGTGGATCCTCTAACCCCATCATTTTATTTTATTATAAGGAAGTGATGAAACATAATATTCACACTTAATAATTGATTTTCTTTTTATCTGATAATTCTTTAGTTTGTTTATTGAGTCTTAAGCTTAATGCTTCTTGTTGTCTGATCACTAATAAGATTGATATGGTAAACTTAAAATGAACTAGACATACAGATTTTAGGTTTCAGCCTTAGATTCAATAGCCCACGATCTTCCTTGAGGATAGATAACCCTTTAATAGATTTCCTTATATGATATACATATACCTGTCGAGCAGGGATAGCCATAATTGGAACTTAATCTTAATGAATCCAAGTAATTTGGTTGACATAGACATATGGTTCAATTGGGTTATACTGGGTATTTGCGTCTGACCATCGACAGAGGCTTTTGCATATTTTCGTGTTCCAGGTTAGCAATCTGATTTATTACACATATATAAGAATAAGAGAATCAATTCATCTTTATATTAATATTGTGTGGAGTCACGACCCTAGATCTTTTATTAATATTATGCTTTTAGGGCGTTAGCCATTTTATTATTAGTTATGTTTTAATTCAGAATATTTGAGAAATGATTCAAGTTACATTTGAGAAAGGAATATTTTTTTTCAGAACATGTTTTATATTTTTCGGGGCATAAGGGAAAAACTCACCCCAGTATATAACTTGACACAGTTGGAATTGATAGACAGAGACATGTGCACATATAGAGGACTGAGTGGACGATGATACGTAACGCACTCAGATCAAAGAGCAGGGCTAGGGGGATTACGATACGTAACGCCCCTAGACCCTAGTTTCAGAGCTTGGGTGGTAGCATAGATCCGTACCTCAAGTTCTAGTTTTGTGGCTTGGGTGACGGCGATACGTAACGCCTCAAGACCACCAATTTCAGAGACAGTAGTGGCATACTTTGGGGGACAGCGATACGTAACGCCCCAAAGTCATGAATTTGGACTTCTGGTTCTAATTAGGTGTATGGGGGACAGTGATACGTAATGCCCACATGCGTCAAGTTTTTCAGACAAAGACACAGATTTCAGAAACAGTTTTCATAAAGAACTTTTAGAAAAGAAAGTTTCCAGAAACATATCAGTTTTATAAGAGATTTTTAGAAAGAAGCTCAGAGTTTTAAGACAGAAACCAGTTTTCTTATAAAGCCATTTAATGAGTTTTCGGTTTTAGAACTAAATATTTTTATAACAGTTTTTCATTTTTCGTCCACTCACTTAGATCATACAATGGTCTAACCCCCCACTCCCAGTGTTTGTTTTACAGGTATTCCCAGAGGACGAGCTCAAGAGGATGGATACTGATACAGTCACTAGGGTATGTAGTCCACCAGTTCAATTCAAATAGAGTCAGAGTCTAGTCAGAGTCAAACAAAAGTCATGTAATAGTCTTTGGTTGTGTGATAGTCGTTGTACAGACATGTGATTTATGTATACAGTTTTTTTTTTTGGAGTTGAGTTTGCATGATAAGTTGTTGAGTCTGGGCTACGATCCTATACTCTTGCAAAAGCGTCACAAATGACATTGAGTTGTATCATGACATTGTCATTCTTAGACTGTTTCCGGTCAAGGTTTACTCTACTTGGTTAGTAAAGTAAACCCGTTGAGACTAGTACATGTCATTTATTGGAATCTTGGATTTCGATGGTTTCTCAGTGAACCGTGAGTCTTGGAGACTCGTATAGACGTGTAGGTGTTTATAGTAGATAAACAATGAATGACTCACCGAAGATTCTTAATGGATGTTACACCAACGTCAATAAGAATCTTCTCGGGTTGAGTGAGCATAGTGATTCTTTAACTTGAGATACCACTCTGGATATATGAATTATCATCCACACTTAGATGGCAGTCACGTCACTGATCTATTTAGATCAGACCTCCGTCTGTTCGTTGGGTGTGGAATGATGCTCAGGATATCATGTGTGTATCAAGAAAGGATATGTCAGCTCTGTGTAAAGAGCATAGGTATTCAATATAGAATTAGCAATCTGTTAAATCCAGTGCCTGTGGTACACTGTAGAAATTAGTTCTAAGCGTTATTAGGGATTGCTAATAAAACGTCGACGTGATTATATCTATAGAGATTTGACGTTTGTATCTATATCTCTGGAATAATCCGGATACATGTGACGGAGGGATTATACGTATGCAATGACCTCGAGCCGTATGGTTCAGAGAGTTTATCTGTTCGTCATAATTTACGGGTGGGTGAATTATGTACACGAAATTTAGTTTCGTGCAGGATATGCTTGAACCTAGAGAGTCTCACTAATGAAATATACTTGTAGAGCACTAGGGCAACTGTTATGAATAATACTGATTATTTATAATTCGTTTAACGGTTAAACGAAAAATACATGCAATCGGGACCTAACGGTCATTTCCGAATTAATGTATATTTGTATTTAATACTTGATTTTATTAAATACACATTAATAAAATATCAAATTGTGATATTTGGCATATATCATTAATATATGTATTTGAGATATTTAATGTAAATATAATACATATATTTAAGATATTTTTATTTAATTTTTTAATTGTTAAATAATTAAAATAATAAATATCTTTTAATGATTTTTTTGGTTTTTTTAATGGCTTCTTTCTATTAGTCCATTTGATAGTTCACTTTATTAAATGTAAATGTTATCTTTTAATTTTGTAAAATGTGGACTAATAGAAATCAAACAAAAATAAAATAATTGTTGTTTAATTTTTTTTCACAAATTCGGCCAAGGGAAATTAATTAACAAAATGGTTTTGTTTTTCATTTTCAAGACTTACACAAGTTTAACAAATAATTTACAACGGGATTTGAGAGAATTTGTGGAAGACAGAAAGTAAAAACAAAGGCAAAATTTGAATTTTGTAAGTATTTTCATACTTTCTTCTACATGAAAATTATTTCAATTAATCTTAGCTTCAATTTGTGTTGCTAAGTTGATGTCTCTACTCTTTGATTTTGTAATTAATTGTGTTTGAAGCTTGTTGGATGTGTTTTGCATGTTAGATTAATTTATAAGCTTATTAGGAGTAATTAAGCTTATTAAATTAATTAGTAATCAAAGTTGTCATTCTAGAGTTACTTAGCCATTCATAATTAACCTAAAATTATTCTTGAGTTGTTTCATGATGGTGAGACTTGATTGGTGTGGTATTGTATTGATTAAAGTGTTGAATTAAATCATTTAATGTAAATTGTGCAATTGGAGTAATTTATGAAATTAGGGTTCTAAACCTAATTCAATTTTGGGGATTTTCATATATGTGATGCCATTTGATATATATATATGATGTATATTAAATTTGGGATGATTGGATTTGATCTT
This sequence comes from Zanthoxylum bungeanum, assembly GCA_019454045.1. Taxonomy (NCBI): domain Eukaryota; kingdom Viridiplantae; phylum Streptophyta; class Magnoliopsida; order Sapindales; family Rutaceae; genus Zanthoxylum; species Zanthoxylum bungeanum. Next base: position 14,625 of record SKCR01005540.1, on the reverse strand, counting down.
GACATGTTTTGAACATTTTGGGCTAAATTGTAAATAATGAAAATTCTGGGCTGTGTTTGGTAATTCTGGAAAAATTGGGGATTTGTGTTGAAAATTGTATTTTCATGTATTAGACATGTATAAATCATTTTGGGATAGATTTTGAATCAATTAAATATGTATTTAATTATTTAAAGACCAAAATGATCAAATTGCAAAATCTTGGGGCAAATCGACAATTAGTAGAAATTTGATTTCTTGGGTTAAAATTTCAGATTTTAAGTATCTGTTTTTGAAATCGGAAAAATCTGTTTTCCGCGTTCCGCTGCGCTAACCCTGTAATCCGTATAAAACCCCAACAATACTACCATAAATAAGTAATATTATGGCAAAAAAGAATTATTTGTATTCATGAATCAGACATAAATACGATACAGATTAGCACTCCGAGTACCAACCCTAACAATTTCTGCCACTTGCTCTAGTGCCAATCCACGATATCATATACACATATAAATGTATTACATACGCATGGTCCTCAATGTTGGGGTTTTGGGCAATGGGCAAAGGGCACGGCGGAAGCGCTGTTCGGGCGAAATCATATTTTTAAATATTTTTAAATTATTGAATAAATTATTCAATATCCAATATGAATAATTCATTCATATTTCACCTAACATATTTATTCGATATCAAATAACGACATAAATAACTAAGAAATGTCGCGAAACGTTTACGAAAATGTTTTTCCGTAAAATGGCATAAAATGCGTTTTTGACCGAACCTGACTACTCAATACACATGAGGGCTGCCCAGGTCAGCCCCAATAGTATTATGGCAATTCATTGGCTGCCCGAACAGTGACAAATTCACTGTTTGGGCAGCCGTCACCCAGTTCGCTCAAAAGTCACCTGGTAACATCGTTTTTCGCCGTTTTCGCTTATTTCAACTCCGAAACAATTTTCGACAATTGTTCCAACACCCAAAACACATCCAATACATTCATATGACATATTTTTCATCACCAAATACACAGTATTTCCAGATTTGATCCCGAAGTAAAATATATCAATTTTCATGCTTAAAATCCAATTTTCCAACATTAATCTAATTAATCTTAACACCAACCAAAGTCACCACAAATGAACCACCCAAGAAAAATTCTAGGCATTACAAGAGTGGTCATAACACTCTAGAATGACAACTTATCATCAAATGACTAAATTGAATCAATATTACAATAATAACATCCAATTTTATTTCACACATGTTTAACACTTACAAAACCATCTTCCAACACCAAAAGCCCCAATTTTAACAAGTAAAGAAAACCCTAGAACTATTCTAGGAATACAAGAACAAGAAAATAAATTTCTAAACTCAATAATGATAAAGATTACCTTTAATCCCCAATTACCCTTAAGCTTTTCTTGTTTTTTCCTTCACTTTCTTCATGGTTTCTTCAAACCAACTTGAGAGCTTTTCTTTGGTGTATTTTCGGCCATGGAGGTTGTTGTTTGGGAAATGAAAATTTTTTACTTTCAAAATTGTCATGACCGACTCAATGAGGGCATTTTGGTCATTTTTCCATTTTATTTTCATTAAATTAAAATCAAGATAAGATAAGCTTTAAGTTTGACAAATCAAATTTGCACACTTAAGCTTAATTAAAACATGCCACATGTAACGATAATAATTAAACATATTTCATAACATTTATGTAATATTGATATTATTTAACTATTTAAATATTTAACATTTAAATATTTAACATTTAAATATCTAAATAATTAATTAATATAATTATTATTATATATGTATTTTTATTTACATTAAATAAAAAATACATATATTAACGGCATGTATCTCATTTGATAATTAACTAATGTGTATCTAATCAAATTATGTATCAAATACAAATACAAAATAATTACGATTGACCAAAATCCCTTAAAGCATGTGTTTTCGTTTAATCGATTAAAAGATTCGAATTAACTCATTTAATCCGATGAAGTATTATGAATAATCTTATTATTCATAACACGTTGCCCAAGTGCTCAACGAGTACACTTCATAATGTGGGACTCTCTAAGTTTAGGTTTATCCGTCACGAAATCCAATTTCGTGTCCATAATTCACCCACTCATGAATTATGATGACCACGGATAATCTCGCTAAATTATGCAAGTCGATGTCATTGCATACGTATAATCCCTCTGTCATAGGCTATCAATATTATACCTGTGATATAGATAAGAACATCAAATCCTTTTGGTATAATATAGTCGACTTTCAAATTTACGATCTTTAAATAACACTCGAAACTTACTTCCGAAGTTATACCATGTCCATGGATTTACTAGATCGCAAACACGCGTAGGATGCCTATGCCCTGTACACAGGACTGGCAGATTATATCTTGATACGCACAAGATATCATGAGCATCAGTCCACACTAAACGAACATGCGGAGTTCTGATCTAAATAGATCGGTGACGTGACTGCCATCAAAGTGTGGAGGATAACTCATATTTCCACAGTGGTATCTAAAGTCAAATGACCAATATGCTCACTCAACTCGAGAAGATTCCTATTGACGTTGGTGTACCATCTATTAGGAAATCTTCAGTGAACCTATTTATGTCATTATTTGATATCGAATAAATATGTTTAGGTGAAATATGAATGAATTATTCACATTTGATATTGAATAATTTATTCAGTAATTTTAAATGTTTTTAAAGTTACGATTTCGCCCGAACCGCGAGCTTCCGCTACGCCCGCGCCAAAACCCCAACATAAATGACCTAGGAGACAATGGGTAAATTCTTCAAGATTCCAATACGAGATGGTACGATGTTCTACTCTGGACTCTCATGGTAGTTAAACCATAACTTTCTCACATAAACTCCGATTTTTATGAATTTTATATAGTCGAAAAACTAATACCAAGACCTACAATTTTTACATTGAATATTTTCCGAAATTCAAATTGGAAGAAGGATATAAGTCGATATTTACGTGACTGCTACAATGATTTTGGGAAAATACTAGAATTGGTGTGACGTAGCCTCTCCCTAACCAATCATTTGGAAACAAAGATCATTTTTATGCCCTAAAAATTGAGCACTATTCATCCACCTCCCTCCTCAATCAAAGAAACGTGAGAAGCTTCCCCTCCCTTAGAAAAAAAATTCATTTTCTTTCTTTAATTTTTCATCATTTTGAAGTAGCAAGTAATGGTGCCAAGATTCCTCTCATGCAAAGTAAGCTCTCTATCTTATTTCCCTCCTCTAATTCAGTTTTGAGATTGATATTTGGGAGCCCCAAATTCGTATCTTATGAACCCTGGGATTTTGAATTACTTAATTAGCTTTGATTGAGTTGTTAGCATGTTTGATTGTGTATTTCTTGATAATATAAGAATGAAATTATGCATTTCATGTGAAGGGATGGTCGGATGTGTCATTATTTTTAAAAGGATGGGTTATGGTTACTTTGATGGAGGCTGATGATGTAGTGTGATAGGAAATGATGTGTGTTGAGAGAATAATTTGAGTTGGTGTTGAGAATTTTTAATGGCTTTAGTATCCATGCTTTGATTTATAGTATATAAGAGGTTGGTGATTGAGGTTGGTTCTTGAATATAGATATTGAAGTTTAGAGGATTGTTTATGTATTTTAAGTGCTGTGAAAAGTCTAATGGTAATGGTTGATAAAATTTGTCAAACATAGCGGTGAATTAGATAACATGGACAATGAGTTTAGTTTATGACACCTTCTGGACATGTCCTGATTTAATGCTTATAAGTTGAGTTTTGTAGGTCAAAATTAAGATCCGTAAAATTATGGATAAATTAAATACATGAGGGAATAAGATATCCAAAAATCAGAATTTTTGGAAGTAGGATGAAGCCAATCCAAAATTTTGAAATCGGGCTATCTGCTTGCCCTGTGCCTAGTTTTTCCAGTCGCACAGCCCCTGAACTTCAGTCCATAACATGAGTTCTAGGAATCGAAACCACGATCTGTAATAGCCAACATAAAATAGACACATAAGGGAGTATTATAATAAAATTTTAGCCCCAAATCCAAACCCTATTTAGCATACCGAATTTTCACATCAGTGTTGGTGCACTGAAATTTTCTGGAAAGAGGGCAGAATATGGAGTTTTGTGAAGTAGCTTGTGAAATCCTTGAACGAGCGTAGTAAAAATTGTTTGACCACCCTAAAATGTTAGTAGCTTAGCGAGGATGAGTTATCATCAATAATGAATAAATTTTGTTAAGTAAGGATTAAATTCACAACCATGGTACTAACGAATTTTTCTAATTCTAGATTATCACCAGGAGATGCGATTCCGCCACCATCGCAAGGCGTCACCAGCAAGTTCTGTATCTGTGAGTGGATGCTTTGTTTTATGCTTTCTTGACTTACGTTTTACAAAAATGCTTTTCATGTTTTGAGGTTTTTAAGTTAATAAAGAATATGCATTATGTTTAAATGTTTCTGTCTCAGTGCCTGTTTACTGTTTTATGATTTCTGAACTATCTATATGTTTCCGCTGAGATGATCAATTGATGATATGTTTTCGCCCCAAAGCTTGTTGCATGTTATATATTTTTGAAACTCATCATATGTTTCCACCAGGTTGCTTTTTAGGGTCTCGTTCATCTGAAATGGTATGACCCGCTCCCTTGTCGACAAGAGATCGTTCGTTCCTCGCTCAGTCTATGTACGCGACTTGGCCGTTGAGCACTTGATATGGTTTTTGACGATGCATGCATGAAAAATGATTTACGGATATGTTTTGAATTTTCCAATGGTTTTGTTATTTTTAGTATCCACTCATCAGGTCGTTCAAACGATCTGCCCCCCTCCCCACTCCCAGATTTCTTTGTTTTGCAAGTTTACCTGAAGGACGAGTTAGAGGGGATGGATACTGATGCAGCAGTCACTAGGGTAGTCGGCCCACCAGGTCAAGTTAGAAATATATTTCATTCCAGTCAGAGTCAGGAAATATCGTGTATCATATATGTTATATATTAAATACTATATATGTAATGCATTATAAGTGTTCAATGTCAAAGCTATAATGTGTAGTAAATTGAGTACTTAGTATGAGGAGTGTTATGCATGATGATGAGTTGGGCATTGGTCCTATGCATGAGTTTATATGTGAAATGAAATTATCAGTTGTGAAATAGTCAGAGGCTTTGGGGGATATGACAGTCTATTCCCTACCGGTAACATCTCCAGATTGGGGATATTACAAAAATGGTATCAGAACATAGTTTAGGGAGTCAGTGACTGCACTGGGCAGAGTGTTGGGGTCTTATATACGTAGTATACCCGGGGTACTAGTATGCTAGGCACCACCTCTCCAGTATTCGATATTCGAGTACGTCCTCAAGTTCTATAGATATGTTAGTAAGCATTCCTAAGGCTATTTAAATTCTCTTCCTAGCAAGTAACCATGATTCATGCTATAGTTAAGAATCATGTCATAATCATCCGAAATTATTAGTAGGAGATCAAGTTAAGCCATGAAACTAAAAAGTTTAAGTACTAAGAATAGTTACTTAAGGGAGTGGGAAATGAAGAGTAAAGAGAAAGGAATAAAAGATGCATGGATGTTAAAGTAACTAGAGACAGAAAAGTAAAGAGACAAAAAGAGATAGTAAAGTTCTAAGAATACCCACCCAGGAAAGTAGGAAGAGAAAGGGAAAACTAGAAATAAAAGTAAGGAACAATACATAGATGTTCAAGTAACCAGAGACAATAAGTGGGAAAGATATACAAATAGAGGATAAAGAGAACACTAGAACCGATCAGAAGAGAATACGAAAAGGTTAACAAGTAAAAGGTTTGGAAGTGGAACCGTCGATGTGCGATAGCATGAGAGAGAGTATTAAGTAAGCGATGACAGAAGTGCGTAACAGTAAGAATACTCGGTATTGGAATGAAACCAACAGTTTGTACTATGTTCTAGCTCACGCAATCCATATGAAGTACCCATCCATAGTTCAAGTTGAGCAAACCACCACGAGTTTGGGATGGTGGTAGCCACGGGTATGGGTGGTTTGGTAGACGTGTAGTATTAATGGAATCGAGAAGATAAGTTTACTATAATATTGTATTCAGTGCAGTGAGTTATCAAGGTATTTTATACTTAAGTCATCATCGGATAAAGATGAGATTTATAAGTTGTATATATTTACATATGTTTGATTAACGCCACTTAGCATAGTAAGATTATGGGAACAATAAAATAGGGATACCCTAAGATTCAACCTGGTATAGAGAACAATTTGTGTGAAAGATGGTTAACCAGATTTAGAGTAACAATAAATTTTCAGGTATGAGAAAAGTAATGAGCATTAGCCAGAATCGAACCACCAGCGTTGCTGAAATTAAAGCCTTCGAAAAGCAACAGCAGTAAGCTGAAAGTACATGAGGAAGTTGGCCAAATTATGAGGTCCTAAGCCCCACATATAGATATAGATAAAAAAAATTAGAGGACGGAGCTAAATATCTGAGCTTTGAGAAAGAATACCAAGATCAGGTCAAGCAAATGGAGTTAAAGAAGTATCGAGTACAAGTATCATTGATAATGTCAAGGATCACTCGTGTAAATATTATTTATCCTGGAATGAGAATATTGGAGGCCCAACCTTAGAAACACCAATATTTATAAAGCAAGTCAAAAGTACCAGCTAAGAAAAACCTGATTGAGTTAAATAAGTTGTTGAGCATAACTAGAGGTATGGAGAGAGGGTTTCTTTGATACAAGGAATGTTGAGTATATCGAGAGGTTTATGAATGAGATTTCTTTGATTCATGATAGTAGTAAGTGATACTCGGCAGAGATTTTATGGAATGAGGATGAGGTAGTACCCATCGGTAAAGAATTTAAGAGATATTTACTGTATCCACGAACTCTGGAACAGTCTACCCATTTATGACAAGAGGTACGATGTATGGAATAGATATTAAGAAAGATGAAGAGCGTCATATGTCCACTAACAAAATGGTGAATAATTAGTCGGGCAGAGACCTTCGTTATTACGTTAAATAGAATCCCAAAAGACGCAAAATAGTAGCAGTATGGTAAGAATTCACACAGGTAAATTAATGTACAACCCTAGTTATAACTTCCTAACCATAGCATTCAACGTTCAACATGATAATCACATTATCCTATGGTGTAATGATAACATAGGGATCGTTAGAAAGTGGTATGATATGGTAGATAAGATAAAGATGATGATAATATAATCAGTTTAAAGAAATAGATGTATACCGGTGACTTGGTGCACAAATTTCAATCCTAGGCAGATCCCAGATTCCAATTTTAAAGATGAGTTCGAGGAACTAATATGATAAGGGAATCTTTGTAAAGAAATGAACTTCATAATGGGGAATAACAAATGGAAGATAGTAAGACTATGAGAGAGAATAAAGACTTAAGATGGTTAAGCAACAAAAACCGGTGGGAAAGAGTACAAAGGCAACAAGATAGAGTATTTAAAAAGCATGACTCTAGAGGAGATTCACAATAAGAGGTAGTATGATCGATAGTCAGAAAGCGGATCGAGAGTGAAATCAAACTGGAGACAATTCAAGTAGTCTCTAGTAGAAGTATCTCAGTGAAGAACCAACACCGTATATGTGATTACAAGAGTCCTAGATTCATAAATGACCAGTACGTACAACTACTGTATGGGTAGGTAATGAGACTACCACCACCAGAAAGACATCAGAACCAGTCCCCACCCTCTCAACCCCTCGACAGGAAACAGCTGCAAAGATAGACCTCGGTAATTACCTCAAAAGTATTCCGAGAAACAAATTGATACGCAGTAAAAATAGGACCGAAATATAAAAGTCTTCAGATTTAATACAAGAATGCAGTAAAGAGAAGAAATTGAGGTTAATTAAAAGGTTTAGACGAAAAATAGTCTATATGAGATGATTAAAAGAGAAAGTAGTAGTCAAGCACTTACAGAGTGCAAAAGAACCAGCGATAGACGTAACCAGAGAATTGTAGGAGTTGATACCCTTGCGGATAGAAAGACAGAAGGATAGACCACATCAGTTCAGGTATAGAATAGAGTAGGAAAGAGGACAAAAAACAACTAGTAGAATACTTAAATATAGAATTGTCAAAGTAAAGCGACATTAGAGAAGATATTAAATAAATAATATCAGAAGTACACAGGTACTAAAATAAACTTTCACAGTTAAGCCCAGTAGTGCTATGGAATGGAAAACTTCTCAGCGTTGAGATAAGATTAAAAAAAAGCATCAAAGAAGAAACGAAAAAGTATGTAAGCAATGACCGGAACCAAGTAGTTGGAGTTGACATTAATGGTAAGTAATAATATCTTGAGAGTTATAATGTTGGGAAAACTCTGAAGATGAGCTTGGAGTATGTAGAGAGCTTGACTATAAGGTACTAGTCCCTCAGATCGGTAGAGATTAAAGAACGTAAATAATGGAGCTATTAATGATTTAAAACTAGTAGAAAAGAAATAAGTCAATTAAGCAATAGAGTTAAGAAGATTAATGCCAAATTTTAGGTTGAGCATGTAGATTTTACTAGAAATAAGGATTTTCATTAATCCTGAGCTATGGTAGAACGTGAAGAAACTTAACGATAAGAAGTATTGACACCTTTAATATTGAGTAGGCACTAGATGAGAAGGGACGAAAGAATGAGAAAGAAGAATTTAAGTTATACTTGAAGTTGGAAGAAATAAAATTATTGGTTGAGGTACCAAGAACAGTAGTGGTACATTAAGAGGGGGGAATAACACGAGCCTTAAGTTACATTTAAAATTAGTGTTATTGTTGTTGGGGTTTTAAGGGGGAATATCGGTAACACAACGGAATAGTGGAAAATCAATATTTTCCAATTTCAAAAAATTTATCGGATCAATTAAATAAACTTATTTATTTAATTATCCAATTATAAAATTCTGAAAAATTACACAAGAGATCAAATTTCTTGGTAATTACCGAATTGCCCCAAAACTTTGTAAATTGATTATTTTAGCCCAAAAATTATCAAATATAATTTTGGATGATTCTAAATCATTTCTAAAATGTTTTTCAACACATCTAATGCATCAAAATCAGATTTCACACAAATCCCCAATTTTTAGTCTAATGCCGTGACAACCCCCAAATTTTCAAGTAATTGCATTTTGGACCCTTTTGTTCAAAACATGCCAAGATCAAATCCAATCAACCCAAAAATTTACATGCATCATATTCATACCATAATACATCACATATATGAAAAGCCTCAAATTTGGAGTGGGTTATGAACCCTAATTTTTCAATTTCATCAAATTGTCCAATTTCACCAAATTTACAAAATCCAACACTTTAATCCATTCAATACTTCACCAATCTAGTCTCACCACTTTGAAACAACTCTAGAACAATTCTAGGTCACCAAGTAGTGGCTTACCAACTCTAGAATGGCAACTTGAGTTTCTAAGAATCAAAAGTGAAGCTTTGAAACCATTTCAAGCTTACTTACATGCATCAATCTTTCATTCAAGTTCACAACAACTAAAACACAAACTATAAGTAGAAAGACAACATCAAAGCAACACAAGATGAAGCTAAGCATGTTAGAAACATTTTTCATGTTGGAAGATTTGAAAGAAAACTTACAAAACCTTAAGATTTCCAAGTTTTTCCTTCTTTTCTTCAAACTTTTCTCTCAACTACTTTTGTGTTCTTTTTGTATCTAATGAACTTCTTAAACCCTAAAAGATGAAACAAAACAATATATACCTTCACCAAAAGAAGCCTTGGCCGAATTTGGTGTAATAGAAAATATCTAGATATTATTTTTTGTTTCATTTAATTTTCCTTTATCAACATGCTTTAATCATCATCAAACCTTTTAATGATTTAAAGTAAGTCAACAATTGCAACTAAAAAATATAACAATTATATTTAATTTAGGGGTATGGCCGAATTTGATAAAAAATAAAGGAAAATATATTTTTCAATTTTAACAAGTTAAAATAAATATCCAAAGAAGTCAAATCCAATTTGACTACCATTTCCTTTACTTTAAAGTTAACAATAAACACTTATAATCATTTCCTAACTTTATCATTTGGTGAGATATTTATATTTTAATTATATTAATCATTTAACAATTAATTAATTAAATACAAATATCTCAAACATATATATTTATTTACTTTAAATATCTCAAATACATATATTAGATATATGTTAAATACATTTATTTGAAAATTTATTAATGTGTATTTAATAATATCATATATTAAATACAAATACACATTAATTGGAAATGACGGTTCGGCCCGTTTGCATGTATTTTCGTTTAACGTTTAAACGATTTATAAATAATCACCATTATTTATAAAAGTCGCCCTAGTGCTCTACGAGTATATTTCATTAGTGAGACTCTCTATATTCAGGTATATCTGTCACAAAATCAAATTTCGTGTCCATAATTTACCCACCCATAAATTATGACGACCACAGATAAACTAGCTGAATCATACAGGTCAAGGTCATTACATACGTATAATCCCTCCGTCACAGGTATCCGGATAATCCCAGAGATATAGATGTAAACGTCAAGTCTCTATAGGTATTATCCCGTCGACGTTTCTATTAGCAATCTATAAATAACATTCGGAACTCACTTCCGAAGTATAATATGGCCATAGATTTAAATGATTGCTAATCACATATGGACTACCTATGCTCTGTACATAGAACTGACGGATCCTATCTTGACACTCACAGGATATCCTGAGGATCGGTCTACACCCAATGAACAGACGGAGGTCTGATTTAAATAGATCGGTGACGTGATTGTCATCTAAGTGTGGAGGATGTCTCATACATCCACAGTGGTATCTCAAGTCGAATGACCACTATGCTACTCAACCCGAGAAGATTCTTATTGACGTTGGTGTACCATCCATTAAGAATATTCGGTGAGTCATTCAGTGTTTATCCATTATAAACACCTACACGTCTATACGAGTCTCCCTAGACTCATGGTTCATTGGGATAAACTATCGGACCAAGTCTCGATATACGACATGTACTGGTCTCATCAGATTTGACTAACCGACCCATGTTAGTAAATCTTGACCAGGAACTATATTTGATAATATACATTTAGCAGGGACACATCCCAATGTCAATTACAAACTACCTTTGTAACTGTGTATTGCATTATATATTATCGGGCCTTTGTCTAATATATACATATCACTAAACCACATTTAGTTTCAATCTAATCGTAATCAGATCGAATACAATATAAAAAAAAGAGGTGCAACCATAAATAAGTAATATTATGGAAAAATGAATTGATCGTATTCATGAATCAGACATAAATACGATGCGGATTGGCGCTCTGAGCACCAACCCCAACAATTATAGCAAATAATATAAAGGCTAAAAGAAATGATTCAGATCGAATGGTCGTGGATATACCCCTATTAGTATAAACATATTGAACTCAGGAAGTACTTTACAAGTTAGTACAGGTACCAAATCGAAGGAAACCTAAGCTCATATCGTGAGAAATTAAGTATTTCTAATACAACCTGCAAGACATTATATAGTATGAAACAAGAGATAGATAGAATTTTATGAAGGATACCATTAATTAAGAAGTTTAGAGATATGACACAAACCCCCAGAGTTGAGCATTTATTTACAAGAATCAAATGAAGGTAAGAGATTCCCAAAAGTCTTAGTATCAAGTTATTGAGAAAAATAGTAGGAAGCAAGTAAAGAAAAATAGGAGCAACAGAGGTCAGACACCTTCAAACCAAATTAATCCTAAATAATTTAGCATCAGAATGGATTCGAAGACGAATCCTATTTAAGAGGGGAGAATTTGTAACGACCGGTGATCTCAACTACAGTTTCATTCTAAGACAAATGTTACATAATATAGATTATGTTTGAATACTTATACACTCATGAAATGACCTGGGAGACAATTGGTAATTCTTTAAGATTCCGATACGAGATGGTATGATGTTTTACTCTGGACAGCTTATGGTATTTTGGGCATAACTGTTGGACAATTATGACCCATAGCGTCACTATTTGTACAGACCATGGTGTTGTTGTACAAATTAACTATGTGACAAAGGAGATTGCTCTCTTATCGTTTGTGATTAGATCACCAAGATATATAAATGATAGGAGGTCCATATGATTAGTTCCTGGATTGAGAATGATATGAGACAGTATCAGTTCACGAAGGATTAATCATTAAATATCCCTAGTCAGAGTATTATCGAGATTGGACATCGATAATGCGTAAAAGACTAGTATTACACTTGTGCGCGTTGTGAGGGCATAACGACATAGTTCTCATATATTTGGGTATATGATACTCATGCAATTGTAATAGGAGGTTGTGTTTTACCGATGGTACGAGAAACAGCTTCGCTCTAGATAGACCCCCTCGGAATTCCATTGGTAGTATGACTATGTGTCTATGGAAGTCCGAAATCAAGGTAGGTGTATTTGGTCTTAACCTGAGACTTGCACCGCTAATACTTACGACAATCAATATACTTTGGTTTTGGTCGTCCAGGGCTTTAATCGGTTTCTATGTACGCCTCTTCTGGGTATATCGAGAATCGTAGTGTGTTGGGTGTGATGTCAAGACGGAAGTATCACTCCAGTCATATTGGAGATGATGTCATGTAGGATACGGGACTGGTGCTCTTATATGCTGCAGCTATCGGGATATTATGACTAGGTCATGTATATCCGATTATAGAGACTAGTTACCAGACATCCGACATGTGCTTCGTACGGGGCAGACACAATTCCAGCCCCAGGCCTTGCACGTGACATCTGATACTGGATCGACATACACAATACTACGTATACTACGCCTGATATAGATCCTTATATCCTGTGAGGATATTTCTGGAGAATTGGGTAGGCATGGTGCTTTGCTAGAAGTCAACCTTGTCTTGTAAATCGGTATAAACGTAGTACTAGGTACTTACGTGTTCGGATAGTCCGATGATCGAATTTGCTGCCAACATATCCGGGGATCTCATGGGTCGCTTCCCGGAGATTCACCGATGATGTATGACTCGCACTTTTAATTAATCTGGGATTAATTAGATGAGAGAGAAAATTAATCTGGGATTAATTGCGGAGATATTTTATCTGGGATAAAATATCAATTAAAGAGAGATAACGATTAATTTGGAATTAATCGATAAAATAATATATTCGATATATTATACGAAATTGGATTTCGACGCGGAATTAAAATTGGATTTTAATTCGGGCGAACGAGTTAATTTAGAATTAATTCGTTAGCGACATGAATAGTGATTTCGCTAGGCATAATCATTTAATTGCGTCGCAACGGAAAATTCGTTAATTTGGAATTAGCGAACCCGAGCCCAGGATTATTTGCGAGCGCATTCGCATTTCGAATTCGAGTGCGGCACGCAAGTCAAATCAAGCGTCAATCACTAGTCACATCTAGCGTCACATCATTCGTCAATCAAGTGATAGATGTCTTTCACTTTGAGTGATTGACACCAGTCACTATTCATGAGTGATGTGAGTTGATGGAAAGCTTTTTGAAAGCTTGAATGACATTTATTGTTATTTTAATTATTTGTATATGTTTTATTTTGATTTTTGAAATCAAAGGAAGTGTATTAGATACACTTAACATATTACAACACATTATCCATCATTCTCTCTCTTGGTTCACGAAAATTGGAGCCAATTTCTTCATCTCTCTCTCTCTCGGCATTTTGGCCATTTCTTCACTGTTTTTCTGGGCAAAACCGTGAGCAAGGGAAGCAAAGTGTGATGTTTTTGTGGCAAAAACATCAAGAGCTAGCACTCCGAGAGACATGCGAAGGTGATAGAGAAGTCCACCCATGATCTTGGAATCACCATGACAAAGCTTGGAGCTTGATGGAGGAAGATTGAAGCCGATTTTGAGGACTGCAAAAAGGCCACTGCTGTGACTGCTTGGAGGAGGCAGAATAATTTTTTGTTCGTCGCCGCGTCGCTCAACCAATCGATGTGAGTATTCCGCAACTTCCTCGATTGTATTCGCACTTGTTTCATGCTTGTTAATCGATCTTGGGATGCTTAGACAATTCCAATAATGGTATCTATGAGCAAGGTTGAGCATGAAAATATATTAGGGTTAAAATTTGGGTAAAATGTGTTTAAGCATGATTTAATTAAATTGGATGTTTGAGTATGCTTAAAACATGTTTTATTGTGGATTGATTGGATCAATTTGATGAAATATTGTTTGGACTAAATTTGCCCAATTTTTTTATGGCTTGGCCGAAAACTAGAGAAGCCCTAATGTCTTGGAATTTTGATTTTTGATTCATTGGATGAGTTGGAAATCAATTGGGAATGTATGATTTAATGTTTAATTGGATTTAATTGGATTGAATTTGAATTTGACATAAAATCCCCTCCAAAGCCGAGACATATAAAGCATGTATTGGGTTTGATTTTTTGTTAAATTATGTTGGACACTATTTGATGTTAAAGAGCATGATTAATTAGACAAATTTGTGTTTTGGAAATATTGATTTGGGTAATTAATT
>SKCR01005539.1:0-25061 GCA_019454045.1 Zanthoxylum bungeanum | reverse complement strand
TAAGAACGTAGTACGAGGTACGTACGTGTTCGGATTATCCGACGACCGTATTTACTGCCAACATATCCGGAGATCTCTTGGGTCGCTTCCTGAAGATTCACCTATGATATTTGATTCGGACTTAATTAATCTTGGATTAATTGCGGAGAAACTTTATCATGGATAAAGTGCCTTATTTAGAGAGAGAACGATTAATATAGAATTAATCGATAAAATTATTATATTCGATATAATAATCGAAATTCGATTTCGACGCGAAATTAAAATTAGATTTTAATTCGGGCAAACGAGTTAATTTAGAATTAATTCGTTAGCGACGTAAATAATAATTTCGCTAGGCACAATTATTTATTTAAATTCGATTTAATTAACGTCGCGACGTAAGTTCGGTATTTCGGAAATATCGAACCCGAACTCGTGAGTGCACGTGGGCCCACTTTCATTTGGAAACGTGTGGGGCCCACATGACACATGTCATTATATGCATTATTTAATTGTTAATACATTGCATGGTGATAGTGTACAATACACTCAATGGTTTTGCATGGAGTTTTGAGTGTTTGACACTCTAAGCCATTGCATGATTTGTGTCATAAGTTTATTATTAATTTAATAAATATTATGGCATAAATATAATTGATTTGTAACAAAGATCAATACAACTCTCCTCTCTCTCTCACAATTCCGTGACTTCCATTAGGGCAAAGAAGATTTGATTTTCTTTTCTCCATTTGCTAGCACATTGAAGGATCAAAGGAGGTGATAGGGAAACCATCAAAGAGCTTGGAATACAAAAGCTTGGAGCTTCAACTCTTCTTCCTCCCTTGGCCGAAACTTGAAGCTTGGAGATTCAAAGATTTTCTTCATCACTTCTCATCACAAAAGCTTTGTAAGTATGATTCCGCCATACTTCATCTTTTATATATATTCATTGTTGTATTTCATATGCTTAATCTTTCCTTGGGACATATAATAGAAACCAACACGCTATGCCTGACAAAGATTATATATTCCTTTAAAGATTAATTTTGGAGAATTGGGTAGGCACAATGTTTTGCTAGAAGCCAACCATGTCTTGTAAATCGGTAAGAACGTGGTACCGGGTACGCACGTATTCGGATAGTCTGATGACCGTATTTACTACCAATATATCTATGGATCTCTTGGGTCACCTCCTAAAGATTCACCGATGATGTTTGACTCGAACAGAATTAATCTGGGATTAATTATGAGAGAGAGAGAAAATTAATATTGGACTAATTACAGAAATAAATTATTCTGTGATTAATTAAAAGAGAAAGAATTAATCTGGGATTAATTGCGTCGAGAATTTATCTGGGATTAAATTCATCGAGAAGAGAGAACTCGATTAATTTGGAATTAATCGGTAAAGTAAATTTAATAGTTAATTAGATTTTATTATTTAATTTATTTATTTGGGCTAAAATAATATATTGGATATATTAAATGAAATCGGATTTCAAAGCGGAATTAAATTTGATTTTAATTCTAGCGAACGAATTAATTCGCAAGCGACTTTCGTAGTAATTTTGCTAGGCATTATTATTTAATTAAATTGGATTTAATTAAGTCGCAACGGCAAATTCGTTTAATTCGGAATTAAGCGAACCCGAGCCCAAGCAAAGTTGCGTGTTGGATTAGCCGACTTTTAAATTTGGAATTTAAAAGTGGTGGGACCCACTTCACTTACATCACATGTTAGACATGTGATGGAAGTGGTTAGGCATAAAATAATGAGTTTGATCTGTTGAAAGATGGCATGGCTTTAATTATAACACACTCAAACTTATTCCAACACTCAAACTCACTATATATTAATTTGGTCCACTTTAGAAATGCAGATTTTACTATTCACAGCAACCATCTCTCTTCTCCTTCTCAAATGGGCGTGACTTTCTCTTCTCTCCCATGGATTTTTGCTTCAAAAATCTACATAGCTAGCACTTTAAGGAGTCAAAGGAAGGTGATAGAGAGACTCACCCGAGAGTTTGGAACTCGATCTCAAACTCCGAAGCTTCCAACACATCTAACAAAAAAGGAATTTTTGAAATCTCCTCAACCAATCAATGTGATTATTCCGCAACTCTCTTGATAATTCACTCACAAATCACTCTTAGACGATCTTGGCATGTTCTAGGAACACTTACAGAGTGGTTAAGCCTTTGCTACTGATACCATTCTGTTAGGGCAGTTGTGGAGCCCCTAGGGTCGGATCGGTGCCCCGGGGAGCGGAAATGGGTCTAACCCATGGATATCAAGTATGGGTGTAATTTTAAATTATTTAATGAAATACTATATTCCATTATGTTTGTATAGGGAATAAACGGGGATAAAATAAAATCTGAAAAACCACGGGATAAAATCGGGGAAAACACATATTGTCACGCATATGCGCTTCAGCGCATGCGCGTACATGCAATTGCATGTAATTTGTTTCATTCAGCGCATGCATGCACTGAATGAACAATAGCTTTAATTTTTTTTAAGCTTTAACTCACTTTCCAGTGAGCTGAAGCAATTAGGGTAGTTTACCCTAATTGCTTCCGGTCTTCCCTAAACACTTCAAAATCACCCAAAATTAATTTTTAATTTCAAAACCAACATTAACACATATTAAGAATAAAAATTAAGTTTTTTAAAATTTCAAATATTTTTACAAAAACATAAATTTTTTCTAAATACGCATTTTCGTAAATTTTGAATCCATTACACAAACCAAATTGGAATCCCAATAAGAAATATCTCGTGAACAATTCTAGGTCACCCAAAGGTGGTCAAGTGATTCTAGAATGGTAGCCATAGCTCTAAGCTTTAATCAAGAGTTCCAAACTCTAAATTATGTTTATGTCTAACATAAATATTTTGACCCAATTACAAGCATATTGTGTTTATACTTCCAAAGCATCATAACATAATTTATTAGCCATATTTCAACATTAAGCTATGTGATGATGCACCTAATACATAAATGAACATAGCTTAGGATAAGATCAAATATTACCTAGAAAGCTTGATAAAAGATCCAATCTACTTCCCATTTGTTCAAATTGTCGGAGAACCTCCAAGGTGTGCAAGCTCAACTTCAAGATCCAATCTCGATTTCCAACGCAAGCAAGCTTCACTTCAAGATCTAAGCATAACTTCAAGCAAGCTTAATAAGCTTCTCTAAACACTTCTATAACTTAGGCTAATTTCTTAAAGAATTTGTATGTATTTGTACTTGTGTTTAAAACCTTCCTAAAACTTGTTATTTATAGCAAAACTTAGGTAGCCTTTCTGGCCAAGATCAGGGCATAGATTCGTCAGCTAATTTTTATTTAATAAAAGTTGTAATCAACGTTTAACAGGGCTTAATCTAATTGTCTAAATATATATAATTAGGTGTGATTAATCTTCATTGTCTCCCACATTGATTAATCCAATTAAATCAAGCCAATGATTAGGAAATGGATCGGTTTAATGTTTGCCACTTTGATTTAATCCAATTAAATCAAGCCAAAACCACCTATTATTACATACTTACAATTACCATAATATCCTCAATTGTAAAGATAATTATGATTTTACAATTAAGCCCCTATGTAATTATGGAATTAATCCAATTAATCCAATTAGGTCAAAGTAAATAATCAATGTTATCCAATAACACTTGATTATCTTAGTTGATAATTATAATATCGAATATTATCTTTTACCAAAATTAATCGGCTACCCAAGTGCTCAACGAGTACACTTCATATTGAGACTCTCTAAGTTCAGACACGCTCATCATTTAAGCCTAGCTAATATGTATGCAACTCGGCCACCTCCGAATTCGCGAAGAACACGAACGACCTTTCTAAACTATACAAGTCAAGGTCATCACATATGTTTCACAATCCCTCCGTCGTAGGCTATCTGAGTTTTGCTTAGGAAATATAGAATATACCGTCAAGTTTCCAAGGTGCAAATTACATATCGACAAGTCCATGATGTTGGGGTTGGTGCTCACAGCGCCAATTTCCGATTGTATTTCTTTATGAATACTTCTGTAAAACATTATTATTTTGAATAATATATGCAGTTTCTATAATATAATGTATCTTTTAATATGGTAAAGACGTAATGACCTTAGAATGAATAGTCATGGTACAGTTGCAAAAGCGTCGCAACTGACATTGAGTTGTATCATGACGTTGTCATTCTCAGACAGTTCATGGTCAAGGTTTACACTACTTGGTCAGTATAGTAAACCCGTTGAGATCGGTACATGTCGTATTCTGGAATATATGATTCCAATGGTTTCTCAATGAACCATAAGTCTTGGAGACTAGTATAAATGTGTAGGTGTTATAGCGGATAAACATTGAATGACTCACCGAAGATTCTTAATGGATGGTACACCAACGTCAATAAGAATCTTGTCGAGTTGAGTAGCACTTGTGATTCTTAGACTTGAGATGCCACTGTGGGCACATGATACATCTTCTACACTTAGATGGCAGTCACGTCACCGATCTATTAAGATCAGACCTCCGCCTGTTCGTTGGGTGTAGATAGATCCTCAGGGTGTCTTGTGCGTATCAAGATAGGATCCGTCAGTTCTGTGTAACAGAGCATAGGTAGTCCATATGATTAGAAATCAGATAATATCCCTTGGCCCGTGGTACAATTTAGAAGTTAGTTCTAAATTTTCTTTTTGTGATTGCTAATAGAATAGTCGACTGGATAATCCCTATAGAGATTTGACGTTTACATCTATATCTCTGGGATTTATCCGGATACCTGTGAAGGAGGAATTATACATTTTCCATGACCTCGACCTGTATGATTCAGCTAGTTTATCCGTGATCGTCATAATTTACGGGTGGATAAATTATGGACACGAAATTGGATTTCGTGACGGATATGCCTGATCTAGAGAGTCTCAATAATGAAATATACTCGTAGAGCACTAGGGCAACAATTAAGAATAATATTGATTATTTATAAATTCGTTTAAAGGTTAAATGCAAAATACATGTGAAAGGACCCGATAGTCATTTCTTAATTTTTGTGAATTTGTATTTAATACTTGATTAATTCAAATACACATTAATTAATTATCAAATTGAGATATTTGACTAATATCATAAATGAATATATGTATTTAATATTAAAGTAATATTAATATATATTAATATATTTGTATTTAATTAATTATATAATTGTTAATGATTAAATTAATTAATAAGTATAGATATTTTTTAGTTATGATATTTGTTTTAATGACTTGGTTGCCATTGTTGACTTGTTTGAAAATTGAAAATTATCATTAATTGTAATGATCATTTTATCAACTTAGCAAAATGAAATTCAAATGAAATTAAAACAAAATATCTTGTTAATTTCCTTAGGCAATTTCGGCCAAGGTGAAAAATTTGGACAAGTATATATTTTTTTATTTCATTTAGGGTTTAATAACCTAATACACTTTACACAAAAACTCCATTGAAGAAAACAAAAGAAGCTTGAGAGAAATTTGAAGAAAAACAAAGAAAACTTGGAATTTTATTAAGTTTCTTCAACTTACTATTAGAGAGGAAAATGTTCCTTGTGTTCTAGGCTTCATGCTATGATGTTCTCATGTTATTATTTTCTTTATTCTTTGTGTTTTGTTTGAATGGAAGTTGATGAAAGTGTTGCATGTATAAAGTTGAAAGGATGTTGCTAATAAGCTAGTTAGCATTCTTTTCATGTTTTTAGAAACTAGTTGCCATTCTAGAGTTATTGACCCACTCTTAAATGACCTATAATTGTTCTATAGTTATTTCATTGTGTTGAGACTTGTTTTGGATGGAAGAAACATGATTGAAGTATTGGATTTAACCAATTTGATCTAATTTGTCCAATTTGAAGAAATTGAAAAATTAGGGTTTAAGACCACTTCCAAATTGGGGCTTTTCATTTATATGGTGTATTTATGTGTGTATACGATGCATGTAAAATATTGGTTGATTGGATTTGCCTTGATGTGTTTTGAACCATGGAAGTGCAAAATGCAAAAACCCCCCATAAGGAGCTCTCGGCTTTAGGCCAAAATTTATGAATTTTTGTTGCAATTTGTATTTCAATATGTAGGACATGTTAAATTCATATTAGTAATGATTTAGAATCATTCAAAATTGTTTCGAACAATTTCGGACTAAAATGAACAAAGTACAAAGTATAAGGGCAATTCGGTAAATTCACATAAATTTGATTTATTGTGTTTTATTTCATAATTTGAATATTGGAAAATAAAATAAATAAGTTTATTTTATTAATCCGAGAAAAAGGTTTTTGAAATCGGAAAATTGATTTTCCACTGTTTCCTTCCGCTGCGTTACCGGATATTCGCAATAAAACCCCTACACATGATTCTTTACAACTGATGCGATCTACCCTAGGTGATCGGCATCAGCCAAAGTCTTTAAAAATCGTGACTTAACTCATATGGATACCTAAACCTCTTATGGTACATATATGGGCCGACAGATCCTATCTTACTTCACACTTGATTACTGAGTGCATCGGTCCACACCCAATGAATATTTAGAGGCCAGACCAAGAAAGGTTTCTGACATACATGGCATCAAAGTGTGGTGGATCTCACACAAAATCAATGATATCCTATAGTCAAAGGATTGCATATGCTACTCGATTCGAGGAGATTCCTATTGATGGTGGTGTGTACTTCCAACTATTAGGAATCACCTATGAGTCATTCAGTATTCACATCAACGAATATCCACATGTCTATACGAGTTTCCAAAACTCATGGTACATCATGTTAAACCATTGGAACTGTTGGATAATATGACCCATAGCGTCACTATTTGCACAGATCATTGTGTTGTTGTAGCAAATTAACTATGTAATAAGGAAATTGCACTCTCATCGTTTGTGATTAGATCACCATAGATATATAAATGAAGAGAGGTCCCTATGATTAGTTCCTGGACTGAGAATGATATGAGACGTATCAGTCCCCAAGGTTTAATCATTAAATATCCCTAGTCGTAGTATTATCGAGACTGGACATCGAAATGCGGAATAGACTAGTATTGCACTTGTGCGCGTTGTGAGGGCACAACGGCATAGTTCTCATATATATAAGTATTGGATACTTGTGCAAGTGCGATAGGAGGGTCGTGTTTCAACGATGGTACGGGAAACAGCTTCGCTCTGGATAGACCCTTCGGAATCCCATTGGTATTATGACTAGGTGTCTATGGGAGGCCGAAATCAAGGTAGGTGTGTATAGTCACCCTGAGACTTACATCGCTAATACTTACGACAATCGGTAAACTTTGGTTTTGGTGGTGGGGGATCTTCTGGTTCTTTATTCACCTCTTCTGGGTTTATCAGAGAATCGTAGTGTATTGGATGTGATGTCAAGACGGAAGTGTCACTCCAGTCATAATGGAGATGATGTCACGCAGGATACGGTATTAGTGCTCTTAAAGTGATGCGCATCCAATCGTGATATTATGGCCAGGTCATGAATATCCGATTATAGAGACTAGTTACCAGACATCCGATATGTGTTTCGGACGGGGCAGACACTTATCCAGCCCCAGCCCTAGCACGTGATTATCCGATACTGGGCCGATATGCACAATACAATTGTATACTACGCTTGATACAGATCTAGATATTCTTTGATGAATATGTCCGGAGAACTTGGGAAGACTTGGTGCTTTGCTAGGAGTCGACCTTGTCTCGTAAATCGGTAGAACGTAGTACTTGGTACGTACGTGATTCGGGCACTCCGACGACCGTATTTACTGCCAACTTATCGGGGATCTCATGGGTCGCTTCCCGATAATCCACCGATGACGCACAACTTGCACTCTTGAATAATCTGGGATTATAATAGAAGAAGAGAAAAATTAATCTAGGATTAATAACGGAGATGTTTTATCCGGGATAAAATATCGTCTAAAGAGAGAGAACGATTAATTCGGAATTAATCGATGTATTAATATATTCGATATATTAGACGAAATTGGATTTCGACGCGGAATTAAAATTAGATTTTAATTCGGGGCAAACGAGTTAATTGAGAATTAATTCGTTAGCAACGTAAATAATAATTTCGCCGGGCGCGATTATTTATTTAAATTCGATTGAATTAACGTCGCGACGTAAGCTCGGTATTTCGGAAATATCGAACCCGAACGCGTGAGTGCACGTGGGCCCACTTTCATTTGGAAACGTGTGGGGCCCACATGACACATGTCATTCTAATGCTTTGCATGTAGATTGTGTACATGTACTCAATGTCATTGCATGTAGATTGTGTACAATGCACTCAATGTTATTGCATGGAAATTGAGTGTTTTATACTCTAAGCCATTGCATGTTATGTGTCATAATTTTATTATTAATTTAATAAATTATGGCATAAATATAAATTGATTTTTGGTAAATCATTTGACAACTTAATACACACTTTTCTCTCTCAAATTTCTCTCTTCTCCTCACGAAATCTACAAAGTGTGGACTGTTTTTGGAAGCCAAAAACCGTGAGCTAAAGGGAAGCAAGAGTGGTTTCTCATGGTGAGAAATCAAGTGCTAGCACACTTACAAGTCTTGCGAAGGTGGTAGGGAGATTCGACCATGAGACGGGATCCATCCGACGAAGCTAGGAGCTCCGTTTCTTCACTTAATTTTCTGTTTTTGTAGGCAGTGGACTGCATGCAGTAGGCTTACATGGCAGTGCGTTTTTGGGCTTGAATCGTCTCCATATCGACTCTACCGATCAATGGAGGATTCCGCTACCTCCGTTGATGTGTTCACACATAATTCATGTCTTGATTTGATCTTGGGACCTTAGAATAAACCAACAGGAACCCCAATTCCAATACAACATGTGTTAGCCTTCTAGGTTATAGGAATTGTAGGACACAGAAATCGACGACGTTGTCCCGGGCTCGCGGCCCGGTCGGGAGTACGAAGTAGCATGCGGGGGACTAAACCGGATAACTAAAAATGGAGTTGCCACCTGGTGTGAACCGGGAAAATGATTTAAGGCAGCACTCACCCCTCGCAAGGGAAGACCTCAAACCGTTGGGTTCGGAATGGTCCCTTACTTATGCCACTTGTAATGAAATGATTTGTGCAATAATTTAATCGGATCTACGCAACATATATTTCCAAGAGTATTTTATTTCTAAGTTCACCTGCATGAAATGTCATGAAAAGACATTTGTTCACTGTATGTGCGTTCGTGTTGCGTTTGAAAACGCGTTCGAACGGTGAACAGAATGTTCATGTTCGTATAGTGTTCGAGAACACGTTCGAACGAGATAAGACCTGATGCATGATAAAACAAAATGCATGCACATTCGAGTAGCGTTCGTAAACGCGTTCCAATGGACTGAGACAAAATGCGTACGTTCGTGTAACGTTCGGAAATGCGTTGGAACGTGATTACCAAAATGGCATCTGAAATGACACAAACATATGCATGGATAAACAAAACAAAATGTAGGTTGGATAATATGACCCATAGCGTCACTATTTGTACAGATCACGGTGTTGTTGTACAAATTAACTATGTGACAAGGAAATGGCACTCTCATCATTTGTGATTAGATCACCATAGATGTATAAATGAAGAGAGGTCCATATGATTAGTTCCTGGTGAGATGATATGAGACAGTATCAATCCCCGAAGGATTAATCATAAATATCCCTAGCCGAAGTATTATCGAGACTGGACATCGATAATGCGGAATAGGCTAGTATTGCACTTGTGCGCGTTGTGAGGGCACAACGGCATAGTTCTCATATATATAAGTATTGGATACTTATGCAAGTGCGAGGAGGTTGTGTTTCACCGATGGTACGGGAAACAGCTTCGCTCTGGATAGACCCCTCGGAATCCCATTGGGTTATGACTATGTGTCTATGGGAGGCCGAAATCGAGGTAGGTGTGTATAGTCTTAACCTGAGACTGCATCGCTAATAATACTTGCGATAATCGGTAGACTCTGGTCTTGGTGGTACAGGGCTTTAACCGGTTCTGTGTACACCGCTTCTGGGTTTATCAGAGAGTCGTAGTGTATTGGGTGTGATGTCGAGACGGAAGTGTCACTTCAGTCATATTGGAGTTGATGTCATGCAGGATATGGTACTAGTGCTCTTGAGGTTGCGCAACCAATCGGGATATTGTGACCAGGTCATGTATATCCGATTATAGAGACTATGTTACCAGACATCCGACATGTGCTTCGGACGGGGCAGACACTTATCCAGCCCCAGCCCTAGCACGTGATTTCCGAACTGTGTACTGGGCGCGATCTACCACAATACTACGGTATTCTACGCTTGATACAGATCTATATATTCCTGTAAGAATATTTCTGGAGAATTGGGTAGGCATGGCGTTTTGCTAGAAGCTAACCTTGTCTTGTAAGTCGATATAAACGTAGTACGAGGTACTTACGTGTTCGGACAGTCCGACGATCGTATTTACTGCCAACATATCCGGAGATCTCATGGGTCGCTTCCTGAAGATTCACCGATGACGTATTACTCGCACTTGATTAATCTGGGATTAATTAGAAGAGAGAGATAGAATTAATCTGGGATTAATTCGAGAGAGAGAAAATTAATCTGGGATTATTCGCGAGATATTTTATCTGGGATAAAATATTAATAAAGAGAGAGAACGATTAATTTGGAATTAATCGTAAAATTAATATATTCGATATATTAATCGAAATTGGATTTCGACGCGGAATTAAAATTAGATTTTAATTCGGGCGAACGAATTAATTTAGAATTAATCGTTAGCGACGTGAATAGTGAATTCGCTAGGCGTAATCACTTAATTACGACGCGACGGAAAATTCGTTAATTGGAATTAGCGAACCCGAGCCGAGAGTGATTGCGAGCGCATTGCATTTCGAATTCGAGCGCGGCACGCGAGTCACATCAAGCGTCAAATCGCTAGTCGCGTCAATCGTCAAATTATTGTCACTTTGAGTGATGTGACTTGACAATATGTCACTTTATTAAAGTGAAAAGATGTGATGTGACTAAAGTAAAAAGTAGGAAAAGCATTAATAGATTTTGACTTTGTTTTACTTTGATATATGATTAAAGATTTATATATATTTATTTTTGTTTTTGGAAAATAAATTAAATATATAACATTATCATTCTTCCTCTCTTAAAGCAAGGCAATGTACGGTTTTCATCTCCTCTTCATTTTTCCCTCTTCTTTTTCCCCTCTTCTTCACGGCATGGTGCCGATTCTTCTCAATTTTTTCTGGTTAGACCGATTTTGAGAAGCAAGTGAAGAAGGATGGTGCTAGCACACACACATGGGTGATACTTAGGTGATAGGGAAACGAATTTGTGTGCTTGGAATTTGGAGCTTGAAGCTTTGAGCTTCAATGGAGTTCATCAATGGCCGATTCTTGGAGGTTCAAGGAGGAGCAAAATCGCACAGCCCATTGCAAGAAGAAGCCTTGCCGGCTTGGAGGGAGCTTAAAAACGCATCTTGTTCTTCATCCATCAAAACCGAATTCAATGTGAGTTGATTCCGCCACCTCCTTTGATGTGTCATATGTGGTTTTTTATGCATGTTGTGATCCTTGGGACTTGATTGAACACTTTCAATTGGTATCTTGAGCTTTTGATGCATGAAAACCGAATTAGGGTTCTTGAGCAAATTTGGGGCTTTTTGATTTTAGCTTGATTCTGACAAATTGATTGTGTAGAATGCTTATATATGATCTAATTTGAGATATATGTAATCAATTTGACAAAAAAATGATTGGATTGATTTTCCCCAATTTGCTATTTTTGTCAAAACTTTAATTTGGGTAAACTCGATTTAGGCATGATTTGGTTGAATTGTTTGATGCAATATGCTTGAATGAGGTTGAATTGAAGTTGTGCATGATCAATTTCAAGAAAATTGGATTAGATCAATTTTCCCCAATTCTTAGGTGAACATGAAACTTGAAATTGGGTAAAATGTGTTTAAGCATGTTTTATTGAATTGGATGTTTAAGTATGCTTAGAACATGTTTAATTGAGATTGTGTGTGATCAATTTCATGAAATTGGATTGGATTCAATTTTCCCCAAATTGGAGGCTTGGCCGAAAATTGGAAGAACCCTAATGTCTTGGTATTTTGTTTGTTGATCATTGGATGACTTAAAACAATTGGTTAATGTTGTTTTGAAGTTCAATTGGATTGAATTTTGATTTGGAACATTTTTCCCTTTTAAAGTGGCTTGGCCGAATTTAAAGAACATAAATTCTTTGTGATTTGTTGTTTTAATTCATTGGATGAATTGAATTGATTTGGGAAATTATGATTGTGGACTCAATTGATTGAAACCGAATCGAATTGAAAAACCCCTAATTGCCCGAGACTTGAAAGCATGTTAATTGGGTTTGATTTTGATTGAATTGTGTTGGACACTATTTGGTTGTTAAAGTGCATGATTAATTAGGCTAATTGATTTTAGAAATGTTAATTGGGTAATTGATTGTGTATTACACTTAGGTTAATTAATTGTGAAATTTGGAATTTTATAAGTTAATTAATTTGGGCTTGATTTTGGAAATTGGGCTTGTTAGGTTGTGTAATTGGGCTTTTGGGCTTTGTTGTAACAAAGTTGGGTTTAGGCAAATTGGTTGGATCCAATTAGGCCCAAAACCGAATCCAAAAGGTCCAATTATGACTTAATGGACCTTAATTATTTAATTGGGCCTAATGGGCCAAAATTAATTTAAAGGCTTATGGGGTAACTCCCGGATTGGATTTTGGTTGTTCGGTTTGACCCGAGTTGACCAAAAGTCCACGCCTATAGAAATTAATTAAAAGCCCATTGGACTTTAATTAAATAAAACATTAGATGTTAGTCGGGCTTTGAGACCCGTTGCGATTAAATTTGGAATTTAAGTCGTAAAGGTTCGTTAATAAAGGTGTAATATTTAATTTGGATTAAATAATGAATTAGAATTAAATACGTATTAAATTGGATTTAATTATGTAATTTAATTTAATTTCGTAGAAATTGTACTTTGAGTACGTGTTCGCAAAACGAGTTTGACTCGAACAAAAATCAAATCTTTGTTTGAACATTGGATGATCACTAATTCAAGATTAATTAATTTGATTGATTGATTGATAACATGCTTGTATGAATACATGGTTGTGATGTTTGAATAATGTATATCGGATGGATATTAGTCGGGTTGGGCGATTTTGGAAATTGTAATAAATTTGATTTATTAAATTGGACCTGCGTGTCCAGCCTTATCTCCTATTTCTTTGTATTCTCTTCTCACCTATTCCCCTCCATGTAAAAGAGGTTTCTTTAGAAGTGTAGTGTAACGGGTAGAAGTAGAAGTAATACAAGTGCTAGCGGGAGAGAGAAAGTGAGAGATTTGATCTAGGATCAATGTAAAATATCCATCCGCATATCATTATTATTTTATTTCATACTCGCTTTATTATGTGTTTAGAATGCATGCTTAAGGGTGTATGATGATGAGACCTTAACAAAGATAATTAAATTGGTAGCCAATTTGCACGCGAAAAACCCTCGTTAAATATCATGCGTTTTTCCTTCCATTGAGTGATTCTTACTCAAGATCCGAGATTGCAGGGGTGGTTGTTGCCAAAGTCAAGCCCTTGTCCATCAAAGATGTGTTTTAATCACGAGGCTTTGTTCCATATCGGTGTCGTGTCCAAGTTGTGGTTTGTTGGCCAAAGTCAAGACCACTTCTTGTCCATTGACATTGATTACGAAGCTTCCATGTCAATGGGTCCGCGCTTGACTGGGATCACTAGGTTTGTTGTGCCAAAGCCAAGGCCTAGTTGATTCAGAGGAAAAGGTTAGGGTATACATTCGATGTATAGGCATATATAAGATATATGTTTGGGACTTGGATGTCCACCTACTGGATCTAGGAGTTGGATGAGATCCAATTGATCTTCGAGATCTACCTAGTTAATTATCATACAATTTGTTGGCCAAAGTCAAGATTGTGTGATATTTAACGGGATCCTAGCCCACTAGGAAACACGGTTTCCCGAGAGTACTCGACAGAGGGTTAGAGGCTCGACGAAAAATAGTGGGAGGCAAGAATTGAATTTGCAATACTCGTTCAATTACTCGCCATATGCGCTCATTTAAATTATTTCGTCATTAGATTAAATGTAGTTAGACTAATATTTAAATTGTTGTTTTGATTAAACAGTTGGACTGTATTATACTTGATTATATATAATTGGATTATATTAATCAATATATTTGAATTAATTAATTTCAGTTTACAGTTGATTTTATAATTGGATTATAGTAATCAATGTAATTGAGGTTAATTAATTTGGATTATATTTGATTATATAGTTGGACTATTATAATCATTATAATATATAAAGTACCACTAATCGTTGATTAAATAGTTGGACTATTGTAATCAAGATAAAATTGAAAAGTTGGATATTTAAAATATAATCTAGGATTAAAATATTTTAAATGATTTAATTTTCAATTGGGAATAAATAATAGGTTACTTTATTTGATAAAATAACTCATTATACCTTTAGCCCAAAATTAAGCAAGATAAGTAGAGCATAAAATCTTTGGAAGATTTTTGTGATGATGACTTTAATGCTTAATTTAATATACTTGTCATAAATCTAATTTTGGATTTAAGAAGTATTAAAATTGCAATTTATAATTCTTGGAGAATTAATTGACTATTCATGTAAAGTCAAAGTTTGCAATTGGGCATGTAGCACGAGGTGCACATTCCTTTCAATATTCTAAAAACCCAAGGCTTGGCCTAAGGTTCCTAAAATATTAAAAAGGATAATTGACATATCCCAAAGTGACTACCATTTGGATATGGAAGACACGAAGGAATTAAAGAAAGGGCGAGGCTCTAACTTTAAAATGTTTGTCTTAGTTATGTTCACAGCTAGTATTGAAATTAGATTTTAAATACTTAGTGTGGTACATAAAATATATGTATTGATATTCAGAATCTGCTTTGAGCAGGATACTGACTTCAAGCTGAGATTGCTCTACGAATCGGAAACGGGACGAAAGTCGCTGTTTCGACCGTAGATACCTAAGTTTAGGAACTACCCTTTGGGTATGTACTTGAATTAGGAACTGTTATAATGTAACTAGTTTGACTAGAGACATTATCTCTTTATCAGTGTTTAATCCGTTGCGGATAAAACCTTTATATTATAGAACACTGAGTGTTTTATTATATAAAGATGATACTGAGATAAATATATTAGATATAAATAACAGAATTTATATTTTGAATATAAATAAAAATCTCAAACATATAAATTGACAAATAAATAGCTCAAATTGATTTGATCAATAGAGACTTATTTGTGGCATTGTTGTCTAGGACA
Source organism: Zanthoxylum bungeanum (assembly GCA_019454045.1). Taxonomy (NCBI): domain Eukaryota; kingdom Viridiplantae; phylum Streptophyta; class Magnoliopsida; order Sapindales; family Rutaceae; genus Zanthoxylum; species Zanthoxylum bungeanum. The sequence continues at coordinate 9,625 of SKCR01005539.1, read as the reverse complement.
CAATTTACGAGACTCGTATATCCACACTTTTGAAGAGTGGATACTAGGACTGATTTGACTATTCAAATAAGGTCTGCGAATCTAGTTTATTAGGTAAAGTACCTAAAATACTATTTGCTTGGTAATAGTGTTAGTGCCACCGATCTGTTAGCCCTATTCATTGGTGAAGTAAGTGGGCCCATATCTAGCTAGGCTAGATGTGAACATGAATATTTCGTGACCTTAACGGATGTGGCATCACGTTATGGTTATGTGTTTCTTTTGAAGAACACAAATCAGAAACTTTAAAGTTTCGACACGAAATACATAAACAGATCGACTATAGCATTATTCCGCCACGGTAAGACCGTAATGGAAAATACTTAAGCAGTAAGTTTCGTACATACATGAAAGAGTACGGTATTCTTTCATATGAGGACTCCTCCTGAGACACGTCAGTTAGACGGTGTGTCCGAACAGGATTAACCGAATTTTGTTAGACATAATAAGGTTAATCACGAGTCGCTTTGAGCTACCATTTCCTTCAATAGGATATGTACTAACAGTGCAAAACTTATTTAGAATAAGGTTCCATATAAATCTGTTTGACAGATATCGTATAGGATATGAACAGGAAAGAAACGAGGTTTCTCATTCCTGACAATTTGGGTATGCTAGGCATAACGTTTGGATGATACCAAACTAAGGACCCAAATTGGATAAGTGCCAATATAGGTTATCCTATGGGAAACCATAAGTATAGTACTTATACATCTCACACTGAAACAATGTGATTGTTGCTCTCCATGCGGTTTTCCTAAGAGGAATACCGATATGCAGTGGTAAGTGGTAAGTGGGAGGATAGTATAACTCGATGAAAATCAGAGTAATACTGTTCTAGGCACTGAATCTTAATGGAACATATATAGTTCATCAAGGATGAAACTATACCATTAATCTTCGAATACACAAGAACAAAGGAAGTGATACGAGGTATCGACTCCCTATTATGACAAAGTGTCATGAGTCCGAAATGGATTCCATGTATATCAATAAGTTTGGATTTGTTGATGTACCACAAGGCATTGTGCCTATTGGTACTATAAGTTTCAAGGAAGGCGTACATGGATGGCAATATACCACGTATAAAGCTAGGCTTTTAACGGAAATGTATCGTTATCGACATTGTGATTGATTACGATTAACCTTTTACCTATTGCCACTGTAGATCCATTTGGATGATGCTTGCTGACGCGAGCATAAGTTCTTGGAATTATCATTTTGATGCAATCATAATGGTGTATGATTTAATTCAAAACGAAAATGATTCTAGTGTAAATAAGAGGGTTAGTGGGAGCGCACTGACAATGGCTGTCCTATAAAATAATGATAATACGTCATTTCTTGGAAATGATATTCCCATAAAAATAAATGTCGGCGAAAGCTTGGCTTTCGAAATACTCTCCGTGGAACGTACATTGAAAAATATGAAAAATGTACAAGACCTGGTGTATCACGCTTTGAGCATATGGATTCACAAACAGGACAATCCGAGTGATAGTCACTGGATTGATGTTAGGAACATCCGTTAGTATCTTAGAGAACTAAGGATGATGTCTTAGTCTATGGAGTAGGAGACCTTGAAGTGACTGGGGATCACTGTAGCAAGTTTCCTATAACCGATAAAGACGACTAAAAATCGCAAACGGTACTATACAGTTTGAATAACGGTGCAGTGAGCTAAAAATATTCCGAGCAAGATAACTGTTGCCGAATTTAACAACAAATGCGGATTATTGCTGCAGCTGAGGCAGCAATAGAAGCCATTTGGATCGATAATAAATCTAATTAGATTAGATATAGTTCTGTTAGCAGCTGAGCTAGGCGTCAGCACAGGCTAAAGAATTAAAGGTCTCATCGACGATCCAGATATATACTTCTATATCATCTGATTCGTTCGGATCATACATCGTGGCGATGTGATGATCGTGTAAATCGCGTCAGACGATAATTAAGCAAATCCGCTGACGAAAACATTTCCTCAGCAATTTGAGCGAATTGTACATAGTTCGGGTGTTAGACACTCGAGTGACTGGCTATGTGCCAAGTGGGAGATTGTTGGATAATATGACCCATAGCGTCACTATTTGTACAGATCACGGTGTTGTTGTACAAATTAACTATGTGACAAGGAAATTGCACTCTCATCATTTGTGATTAGATCACCATAGATGTATAAATGAAGAGAGGTCCATATGATTAGTTCCTGGATTGAGATGATGATATGAGACAGTATCAATCCCCGAAGGATTAATCATTAAATATCCCTAGCCGAAGTATTATCGAGACTGGACATCGATAATGCGGAATAGGCTAGTATTGCACTTGTGCGCGTTGTGAGGGCACAACGGCATAGTTCTCATATATATAAGTATTGGATACTTATGCAAGTGCGATAGGAGGGTGTGTTTCACCGATGGTACGGGAAACAGCTTCGCTCTGGATAGACCCCTCGGAATCCCATTGGTATTATGACTATGTGTCTATGGGAGGCCGAAATCGAGGTAGGTGTGTATAGTCTTAACCTGAGACTTGCATCGCTAATACTTGCGATAATCGGTAGACTCTGGTCTTGGTGGTACAGGGCTTTAACCGGTTCTGTGTACACCGCTTCTGGGTTTATCAGAGAGTCGTAGTGTATTGGGTGTGATGTCGAGACGGAAGTGTCACTTCAGTCATATTGGAGTTGATGTCACGCAGGATGATATGGTACTAGTGCTCTTGAGTGTTGCGCAACCAATCGGGATATTGTGACCAGGTCATGTATATCCGATTATAGAGACTATGTTACCAGACATCCGACATGTGCTTCGGACGGGGCAGACACTTATCCAGCCCCAGCCCTAGCACGTGATTATCCGATACTGGGCCGATATACACAATACTACGGTATTCTACGCTTGATACAGATCTATATATTCCTGTAAGAATATTTCTGGAGAATTGGGTAGGCATGGCGTTTTGCTAGAAGCAACCTTGTCTTGTAAGTCGATAAAACGTAGTACGAGGTACTTGTGTTCGGACAGTCCGACGATCGTATTTACTGCCAACATATCCGGAGATCTCATGGGTCGCTTCCTGAAGATTCACCGATGACGTATTACTCGCACTTTGATTAATCTGGGATTAATTAGTGAGAGAGAGATAGAATTAATCTGGGATTAATTCGATGAGAGAGAAAATTAATCTGGGATAATTGCGGAGATATTTTATCTGGGATAAAATATTAATTAAAGAGAGAGAACGATTAATTTGGAATTAATCGGTAAAATTAATATATTCGATATATTAATCGAAATTGGATTTCGACGCGGAATTAAAATTAGATTTTAATTCGGGCGAACGAATTAATTTAGAATTAATTCGTTAGCGACGTGAATAGTGAATTCGCTAGGCGTAATCACTTAATTACGACGCGACGGAAAATTCGTTAATTTGGAATTAGCGAACCCGAGCCTGAGAGTGATTGCGAGCGCATTCGTTTCGAATTCGAGCGCGGCACGCGAGTCACATCAAGCGTCAAATCGCTAGTCGCGTCAATCGTCAAATTAATGTCACTTTGAGTGATGTGACTTGACAATATGTCACTTTATTAAAGTGAAAAGATGTGATGTGACTTAAAGTGAAAGTATAAAAGCATTATAGACTTTTGCTTTTTATTTGAATATATGATAATGATTTATATATATTATTTGTTTTTGGAAAATAAATTTAAATATATAAACACTTATCATTTTCTCTTCACATGCAAGGCAATTGTACGGTTTCTTCATCTCCCTCTCATTTTCCCTCTTCTTTTCCCCCTCTTCTTCACGGCATGGTGCCGATTTCTTCTCAATTTTTTCTGGTTAGACCGATTTTGAGAAGCAAGTGAAGAAGGATGGTGCTAGCACACACATGGGTTTTACTTAGGTGATAGGGAAACGAATTCATGTGCTTGGATTTATTTTGGAGCTTGAAGCTTTGAGCTTCAATGGAGGTCATCAATGGCCGATTCTTGGAGGTTCAAGGAGGAGCAAAATCGCACAGCCCATTGCAAGAAGAAGCCATTGCCGAGCTTGGAGGGAGCTTAAAAACGCATCTTGTTCTTCATCCATCAAAACCGAATTCAATGTGAGTTGATTCCGCCACCTCCTTTGATGTGTTCATATGTGGTTTTTTATGCATGTTTGTGATCCTTGGGACTTGATTGAACACTCTCATGTAGGACCTCATGTGCCCGATGGAACACATTTCACATTCAATCGGTGTGAACTTCATCCGCACGACAAAACATCGTGGTAAAGGTAGACTTTAGGCATTTCCCTCGAATAAGGATCTTTAATCACCCTAGCTAGCCCATGCGCATTAAAATTTATCAATACATGAATAAAACAAATAAAAATATGGGGACCTTATATGCCCGATTGGACACATTTCCACGTTCAATCGAGTATACTTTATCCGGCGCGGCAAAAACATTGTGGTAAAGGTAGCCTTTAGGCATTTCCCTTGAATAGAGGACCATTAATCCACCCTAGTTAGCCCATGCGCACTAGAATGCAATGCATGTGTAAATAAAGCAATGATATGCAAATGGTAAATGACATAATAAAAGGCACGACAAAACATCGTGGAAAAGGTAGCCTTCAGGCATTTCCCTCGAATAGAGGAGCTTTCATCCACCCTAGTTAGCCCATGCGCATTATATACAATGAATACAACTGAATGAGACAATAATGTGGAACTCCGTATATCCGATTAAAAATATCTCACATTCAATCAAAACATACTTCATCCGGCACGGCAAAACGTCGTGGCAAAGGTAGCCATTTGGCTTTTCATTCCTCAAAACGGAGGACCTTTAATCCGACTTAATTTACCCATGCCTATTACATTACCATGCATAAATAAGTAACATGCAGAAGTAGTAATAACATACTAACGACTAAATCATGCTTAAAAATAAATAACATACTAACGGCTAAATCATGCTTGAAATGCAAGGTTGGATGAAACGAAACATGTAAATCTCTCAAGTGGTACGTGGCATTGTATCCCGAGTGCAAACCGTAATACCATCCATTCGGATTCGGCTACAGAATTTACGTTCGGGCTTCCATCCGATATACCACAAGAGATAACACATATTCCGTTCATCCGGAAATCACATCATGCACCAATCAACAATACTCATCCGAAATAAAGTACTAAAATAAATGAAAATAAAGGATAATAAATAAAGAAAGTGCCTCCAGGTCTAACCTCTTAAATCGTCTCTCAGAAGTGTGGTATGCGATTGTCAGAAGGGTTGATGCTCCTCAATTCCTCCGGTTCACTGGTTCAACATTTCCTTTCGCTGTTTCGGTGTTTGGGCTGCTATTTTTACTCCATTTTGCTGCTATTTTTGCTGTATTTTCTGGTCACTGTTTTGGTAAATAAGGGAATGTTTTTATGTTTTTAAGGGGGATTGGGGCTGCTGTTTTATGCGGTAATTTAGGCAGCTTCTGGGTTGTTTTCAGTGCAGTTTGTGGAGGGTATATGGGGAGGTTTATGGGGCAGTTTGTGGAGGGTTTCTGTGTATGGCTTTGGTGAGTGAGTTGCTTGTTTCAGTTAAGAGGCAGTTCCTTGTTTATGAGTAGTCGGTGAAGGGCAGGTTCAAGGCTTGTGCATGTGAGTCGGTGGAGTTGTTGTGGATTATGTTTGTGACTTGGTCGGTTAAGGGCTGTCAGGTTAGGGTTCGTTGTCACATGGAGGGCTGCTTTGAGAGAGAGAGAGTCAATGGTTTTCTTAAGTGTGTGGAGTGGTTAGGTTGAGAGAAAATGAGGATCTAGGTTCAGTAAGTGGCCTGCTTGTTGTTGCCGTGTGTGTGATCTCACGCTGGTGGCCTCACGTCCAAGGGTAAAGGGGGGCTGCTTATCTCTCGTTGGTTATGGTTTTTTATGGTTTGATTTGTTTTGTGGCTTAGGCGTGTGGGCTGGTTGTAGCTAATTTGTTGCTTATTTTGTGTGTGTCTTCGCCGAGAATGAGCATGTATGTGTTTGTGGCGTGAGCCGAGAGAGATGATGGTTTGTTGTCGGTCAGAGTGACTGTTCAAAGAAAGAGACAGAGAGCTGAGTTTTCTTTTGTTTCAAAGAGAGGCGAGAGAGATCAAGGCTGTGTGAGAGGCCGTGAATGATTCTCTGGGGGGAGGTTGCTTTTATTTTGTTTGGAAGGGGGCTGTGAGTGATGAAGGAGAGACCTCGTGTTTAGGGTTTTTTGTTGTTTATATAGAGAGAGAGGGAAGCCGTGCATGAGAGTGAGAGAAGAAATAGAGGGGACGTGTGAGGCTATTAGGGTTTTCTTTGTTCATGGGATTTTCTATGTTTGGAAACAAATCAAGCAAATAGGGATGTACTTAATTAATTTAAAAAGGGAAATAAATTATGTAATTTTGGTGGGGAATATCTTTAAAATTGGTAAGTAAGTGATTTATTTAATTTAGGAAGTGATTTATTAAATTAGGAAGAGATTTTATTTAATTTGTGACATGTGTTTTAAATGTTTTAATTATTTTGGATTGGGCTTGGGTGAAATGGCTGTGAAATGGGCTTGGATGGTGTGTGTCTTACGGGGGTTTGGGCTAAGGATGTGTTTTAAAACAGAGGTCCAACAAGCAAAACCCGAAGCTAAACAATGAATTAAATCCACCAGGGTGTCAATTTCTGACTCTTCCCTTCCGACGTCCGTTTCCGCGATATCCACAATTTAAGAGGCAGTGGCAGTGTCTCCATGTGAGACTCATCATCGGGACTTATATGCAAAAATGCAGTGCCTACAGTCGCCCCCACTTGAGGGACTTGTGTAGTGTTGGACAATGATAATCCTATCAAAGTTATGCAATGCATTTACTTACACCTGATCGCCAGCTGCCACCTAACTTGCCTGCTGCTCCGAATGGAGTTGATGATGATGCAGCGGGCCCCTCGACCCTAGGACGCTTCCAATTAACTACAACCGATGATTTGTAGTGGTTGCTCGACCCCTAGGACGTATCCCCAACAACAAACTGCTGATAAAGTGGGTCTTCGACCCTGGATGGACGCATCCCAATTACTGTAATGGATAACTGGTTCCTCGATCCTGGGACGCATCCCAATACCACTGACAATGTAGGTCACGACCCTGGGACGCATCCCCAAAACTGATGATGTAGGGGGGCATCGACCCTGGGACACATCCCAGAACTACAACCGACAACGGGGGCCTCGACCCTGGGACGCATCCCATTACCGTGGACAATGTGGGTCACGACCCTGGAACGTCCTCTAAAACTGATCTGCAGGGGGCCATCGACCCTGGGACGCATCCCAATAACTGCAACGGAAAATGGGGGGTCTGACCCTGGGACGCATCCCAATACGCTAATATGTGGGTCACGATTGGGACGCATCCCGAAAACTGATACTGATGCTGATGTGGGCCTCGACCTTGGGACTCATCCCTATTGGGATGTAAGCCCTAGAGCTACATGTGATGTAAACGGTTTCATGTGTTTTGAAATAAAAATGATCATTGTTCATTTATCAAATTGTTTGTTTAATTTTCGCATATTATATATTTCTTAAATACCCTAGATTACTTATCTACCTTCAGACTTAGTGTATGAGTGTCATATACAAGAGGATTTAAGTCTGAAGTGTAGTAATCTTAATAGTCCATAGAGAGCAAACAAAGTGGGTACTTTGTTTGTGGTTTATCTATAGCTGCGGTCTATTCTATATTTGTATGGCGATCTTAATTGGATCGTCCATGTAGAGACATGAGAATGGAGGCACCTTGTATCATGCGATCATATAGGATGGACCCAGATATAAATGACATTCTTATAATATCGTTAAAGAAAGAAAGTCATTTCAATATACTTGATCGTCACATATGGAATGATCTTAATCATGAGTGTACTACGAACTCCTGCATGGCAGGTTGTGTCATTTTGATTTACAAAGGTGAGGTTGGTTTTGTGTTAGCAGTCCCGACCAATAGCTACATAATTTGGGGGCACAGTTTGTTTGTAGCTGGGAACATTTTACATAGACGTGAGTTCACTCCTTCTTGCGAGAAGTATATGAGTATTTTTCTTAAGGGTTGATTCGGTACTTGAACGATTGAGCGCTCAAGTCTTTCTATACGAACAGAAAGATTAATATTCGTAATAGTTATGAATAAATCGTTCATTGGATAATCAATAGTACTTAAGGTAAAAATAATTAGAGGGGTATAACAGACATTATGACCCAGCTCTAATTACAAGATACTCGTGAAGGATCAATTCGTATGTAATGACTATATCGATGGACAACGACTTAGTTCGACTTAATATTTCATCTGCGGCAACGAGAGTGCAACTTCGGGTTTTTAGTGGAATAACCCGGAGTTAATAATTCGGAATATCTAATTAAGAGCTTAATTAATATTTCGAGATTATTGGAGCTCGGAACCGTGGGTCCATTTGGTCCCCGTGCTAGCTCGATTTACTATAGCAGATTTAATATAATTGGATAGTCTAAGTATATACTAACAAAAGAATAAATATTATTAATATGATTAATAATATTAATTATGTCACACTTGAAACTATACATTAAAAGTTAATGTATGGTATTAATAATTATATGATAATTATTAATATAAAATATTGAATTATATATATGATATAATTTAATAAGGCTAAGATTCTAATTTCTATATTATGGGTTTTGGAAACCCTTGATTTAATTTTGGAAGTAATGACTTTCAAAATATTAATCATATATTTAATTTGTAACATATATTGACTTTATAGAAAGTAAATAATATTGTTACAAAATTAATGAAGAAATAAAGGGCATGGCCGAATTCCTTGATGTATAAGGAATATGATTTTTTATTTTGGAAACAAAATTTAATAAAAAATCCTAGCCTTGGCCGAATTCCTTGGTGTATAAGGAATATGATTTGTTTATTTTGGAAACAAAATTTAATCCAAAAATCCTAGCCTTGGCCGAATTCTACCTTAGGGAGGGGATTGGTTGTTTTGTTTGAGTGAAACAAAATTGACCTACGTATAAAAGGAAAACTTGATTTTCTTTTGAGTAGTGCTCTCATTCCAAACCCTAGCCACCTTCTTCTTCTTCACAATTCTCTCAAAAGTTGAAAAACAATTTTGAAGAACAAGAATAAGAAAAATATTATTAGTGTGTGATTTAATCTCTAAAACGTTTAGGGCTTTTTTTTTGTGTAGCCCACACTACTTTCCGTTGGTAACGATTCATAGCTCAGAAGATCTTGTGGCGTTGAACAAAACATATTATTCTTTTCATCTCCATCTCACGACATTGGGACAATTTTACTGCCCATTGCCGTGAATCACTTGGTTGATTCGGGACTCAATTTGTTTCGTTTTAATTCGGGTTTTGGGAAACACCTTGGGGACTTTTTGGGTCTGAGTTAGGATTGTTTTTGAGTGGAAAAATCAGACCTAAAATGCTACATCAAGTCACACAAATCAGGGGTTGGTTTGGGTGCAGTTCGCGTGTGTAACGGGTGTAAAACAGTCCAATAATTCACTGCAGTTCAGGGGCTGTTC
>SKCR01005538.1:0-25749 GCA_019454045.1 Zanthoxylum bungeanum | reverse complement strand
ATATTTACCGCCCATTTTACTTAATATTTTGTTTAGTTTCTCGGGTTTGATGAACGTTGTGATATATTTTAGTTTATTTTACAGATAAAATAATATTGGGACTTAATGAAATCATTTAAGACGAAATATGGGTCAAATAAGGGCAATTATTGGACTTGATATTTTAATTTTGGAGATTGGAAACTTGAAAGGGCGTTTTAACGAAGTGCAGTTTTGGAAATTCCAGTTTTGTGCATCTGTCGTATTTTGGGCATAAATTTTCACTCCGATATCGGATTGAGCTGATTCAAGTGCCAGATTAAAGAAGACTCGAAGATCTACAACGTTTAAAGACAAAATAATTTCGAATTATGAAGATTTCATGACCGAAATTGATGAACCATCCAGAAGTGTGTGATGTGTAATTATTAAAGTCATTATCAATCATTTTCAAAGCAAAATATAAATTAATAAATAATTAATAAAAATTATCAAATCACCACAAAAAGATAAGCAATTAGTGGAGCAATTATGGATTTGGTGGAGTAATTAGTGGAGAAATTAATAATGGATTTGGTGGAGAAATTGATGGATGATTTGATGGAGGCAAAATTTTGCCTATAAATACCAAGCCATTTCATTTGTAAAATCATACTTTCTTCTTTGAAAATTCCTAATGAATAAATAAGAAGATTGTATCTTATTGTTTATTTACAGCTTCCAGTAATTAATTTCCGCTTTCGCACTTTCTTTTCTTTATTTTTCAGTTTTACTTTTCGCAATTTACTTTTACGCACAAACATTTCTTTCTTTACTTTTGCAGTTTTTATTTTCAAGCAATGATGAGGTAACTCCCCATTGATGGGGTAAAAGGTAAAGCTTTTATTATTGCTATCTAGATTAATCTCCCTTAAAAATAATATATTCACTATTTAAAATTTGACTTAAAAAGGATACGCTATATTGGTCGGTTGGTAATTTAATTTAATATGGTTTAAAGCTGACTAATCAAGGATACCGCCAGATTGGTCGGTTGGTATTTAATTTTGGTTCCGCATTTATGGCTGGTTTATGGACAAATATTACCGCCTTAATGGCTGGTTGGACTTAATTTGACTTAATCAGGATACCGCCGGATTGGTCGGTTGGTAATGTTATCACAAGTTATATATTATTTTATGGGAGATATCTAAATTAGTAGTAGTAAAAGTAATTCCTTTTACCTTAGCATTTTATTTTATTGTAATTTACTTTTCAGTATTTACTTTACCGCATTTTTACTTTATGTCTCTTATTTTCAAGTTTTTACTAGCCCTAGTTATGTGTTGTAACTAAATTAGTTATCTGGGGTTGTGATGACTTTTAATATCACTGTTTTATAAGGGGTTAGATTATAGCTTGGGTAATATAAAGATTTATTTATTGAGTCTTAATCTTAATGCTTTTTCATTAACTGGCCATTAATAAAATTGATCTGGTAAATCTAAAATGAACTAGACATAGGGATTTTAGGTTTCAGCCTTAGACTCAATAGCTCACGATCTTCCTTGAGGATACATAACCCTTTAATAGATTTTCTTACAGATAGGAATATACCTGTCGGGCGGGGGTAGCCATAATTGGAACTTAAAACTTAATGAATCCAGATAATTTGGTTGACATAGACATATGGTTCAATTGGGTTAAACTGGGTATTTGTGTCTGACCATCGACAGAGGCTTACACATAATTTAGTGTTCCAAGTTAATAAATCAATATATTACCCAACTTTAAGATAACCACTTCATCTTCAAAATGATATTAAAAGAAATCACAACCCTAGATAGTTTTTAATATTGAATTTTCTTAAACCTACTTTCGAATAACTTTATTTACTTATTTTAAATTTAGAATCGTCACCTTTTCAAATCAATCAAACAACCTGTTAGATACTAGTAATCATTTGACCTCATAAAATTAATAGAAGAGATATTAAGTCCTCGTTGGATCGATACTTTTTATATTACTTGAACGATACGTGCGCTTGTGTTATACGCGTGTGTAACCACGGTCAAGTTTTTGGCGCCGTTGCCGGGGACTTATTTATCTTTTACTATTAGTTTAGGGGTTAGATACCTTTACTTATATCTAATTTCTTTTACTTATTGTCATTTTTTTCTTGTGTTTCAGGTTTTCAGAACTACATGAGACGAACCAGAAGCTTTGAACTCCGACCGCTTGACCCGGAAATTGAAAGAACCATCAGACAGTTGAGAAGGGAAAGGCGAGAAGGCCAAGAAGCTTTAGTCAACATGGAACCTGAACCTTTGGAGGTTGCACCACCAATTCCCATTCGAGACAGAACCATTCCGGTAGTTGACAGACTCATTTCTTGCATTGTACTCCCTCCCTTACCAGCAAATGTGGGTGACATCAAAACATGCATTCAGATGATTCAGCAGTCAGTTCAGTTCGGGGGGAATGCAACTGAAGATCCTAATGCCCACATCAGTAACTTCCTGGAAGTTTGTGGCACTTTCAATTACAACCGAGAAGCTGAAGAAGCAATGAGACCGCGTGTTTTTCCATACTCCTTGAAGGACAGAGCTAAAACTTGGCTACATTCACTACCAGCAGGTTCCATCACAACTTGGAATACTTTAGCCACCAAATTTCTTGCAAAGTACTTTCCACCAGCCAGAACTGGAAAACTGAGGAATGACATCACATCCTTTGTGCTACAAGACTCATAAACTCTTTACGAATCTTGGGAAAGGTACAAAGATTTACTCCTCACCATGAGATTCCAAAATGGCTTCAAGTACAAACATTCTATAATGGACTTTCTGGAATAATGAGAACCACAATTGATGCTGCTGCTGGAGGAGCTTTAATGGCAAAAGGAGAAGATCAAGCCTGGGACCTAATCAAAGAAATGGCCAACAATAATTCCTTGTGGCCAACAGAAAGGAGTATGATCCAAAGAATTGCAGGAATTTATAAAGTGGAGCCAATACAGCAGTCAACACCAAGCTGGATCAGATATGCAAATTCATGGAGACTCTTACCACTGGATCCACAAGTTCACCATATGGAGGAGCACCAGAACCAAACCAACTTGAAGAGACGGTAAATTATGTCAACAATTTCAACAGGCAGGGGAACAATCCATATTCCAACACCTACAACCCAGGGTGGAGGAATCATCCTAATTTTTCATGGAGCAACAATTCAGGGCAAAAAGAAACAATCCACCACCAGGATTCCAACAGCAGAACTATCCACCACCTGGATTCCAGCAACAGAACAAAGGCCAAGAATAGATAAATGAACCAGGAATAATAGAAGTGTTGAATCAATTAAAAAAGTATGATGCTATGTTTCAGAGCCAATCAGCTTCCATCAAAGCACTGGAGAATCAAATCGGACAACTGGCCAACGTTCAGAGTTACAGACCGCCAGGTAATCTTCCCAGCAACACAGAACCAAATCCAAGGAACCGAGGGAAGGAGCAATGTCAAGCTATTACCTTAAAAAGCGGTACTGAGATCAATAAAGATGTTGGAATCAAAGCAACAGTTGAGGAAGTTCCAAAAGATGCAGTTCCACAGATGGAGGAAAAAGAAGCAAAGGAAAAAGAAGCAAAGGAAAAAGAACAGATCATTCCACCTCCACCTTTTCCTCAACGTCTTCAGAAAAACAAACTGGACAAGCAGTTTGCTCGATTCCTGGAGGTGTTCAAAAAGCTTCACATCAACATTCCATTTGCAGAAGCCTTGGAAGAAATGCCCAGCTATGTAAAATTCTATAAAGACATTCTTTCACGAAAACGAAGATTGGGAGACTACGAAACAGTAGCATTAACGGAAGAATACAGCGCCATCATTCAGAGGAAACTTCCCCCGAAGTTGAAAGATCCTGGCAGTTTCACTGTCCCATGCACCATTGGAGAACATTGCATCGGTAAGACTTTATGTGATTTAGGAGCCAGTGTTAACTTGATGTATTTCTCTATTTACAGGAAACTGCAGATTGGAGAAGCAATGCCTACCTCAGTTTCATTGCAACTTGCTGACCGAACACTCGCATTTCCAATAGGTGTTGTTGAAGATGTGCTGGTCAAAGTCGACAAACTAATTCGCCCAGCAGATTTCATCATCCTTGACATGGAAGAAGGCAAAGAAATACCTATCATTCTTGGGAGACCATTCTTAGCTACAGGTAAAACTGTGATTGATGTGCAAAAAGGAATGTGATGACCATCACTCGTTGGCACTTACCCTAGGGTATAAAAAAGGCATGCTCACTTGGTCGCTCGAACCCTTGAGTGGGGAGACCTAGTTATGAGTAACCCTTCGCCGGCGGGAGCCTTTTTTCATACCCTTGTAAGCCCACATATGAACCATAGTTATATGTCCTATAGAAGCTACCCTTATGCTTGTGTTTGGGACCATTGTCATTTGGATCCATTTGGACCTCTCGTTATAGGATACGAACTTGTTGGGCCACTTAAACTGGGACAAGTTTGCATCTTATGGTAATTGGCCAAAAGTTTTCAAAATGATGATGGGCCACCTTGTGTTTGGGCCCCCTATCATTTGAAGTTTTTTAGCCACCTTATCGCAAAATTGTAAACCTGTTGGGCCTTTTCAACTGGGACAAGTTTACATCGCGCGATAACTTGATTGAATGCTTTAAAATGATAACAGGCCGAATTATATGAAGACCCTGATGGGCTTAGAAGGTCCAAACATGATCTGAATATACCAAATGCATGAGTCCGATATCCGTACTGGCTTTCATCCAGGAAGGGTACGCCTTGTTATGGCATATTTGATACTTTTGGATATCTCCAAGTCCATCCCCACAACTATGATTACTGAGGGCCCAATTCGTCATTTCTAGACAATGGCACGATCCCCATAATAGGCTTAGTCAATATTATAAATGGGCGGTCTTTGTCTTTTACCGATGGAAAGGGACTGAGCTAGCCAAGATTCACCATTATAGCGTAGGAGAGAACGATTTTGTGTACCCCATATTGGTGCATAAAATAAGCCATACCTAGGACAGAAAAAGACTTACCACGAGTATGAGAGGAATAAGGTCGGAAGGAGATATGATGTTTTGATAATGCATCTCATGCATACATGCATCATGCTAACTCCTTATCTTAACAGCCATCATAGATATCCGTTGGGTTAGAGAAAAAGGAAGACTTGTCAAGAAGAGGTTAGCAAGCATGAGTGCGTCAGACAGTGAAGGTTCCCGCATGGATTAATTGGAGACGAACATGACCAAAATTACCGAGCAACTACAAACTTTGACGAATGCTATGGATAGTCTGACCGTACCTCACACATGGGGAGCAAAAAACAATAAGAATGGAAGGCGTGAGGATCCCCCGAATAGGGTGAGTGAAGAAATCCTTGTTTTTGATGATGCCATGGCTGAGTATGCTGCGAGAAGGATAGCCGGGCCTTAGGAAGAGTTACAGAAACTCAGAGAACAAGTAGAGTCAGTTACTCGCAAGATGAAGGGAAAACATGAGGATCTGTTAGACTATGATGCAATGACTTTCAAAGAACAGCTGTCTCCCCAGTTCAAGATTCCTGACATGGCCAAGTTCAATGGAAATAAAGATCCTAGGTCCATCTCCGGCAATATGTTTCAGTGATGAGTTCAGTGGGTTTGTCGAAGCGCCAGGTCCAGAAGATGTTTGAGATGTCACTGGAAGGGGCGCCCGTAGTATGGTATCATGGCCTAGAGAGGAAGGTCAGTGATGACTAGAGGGCATTAGCAGAGGCTTTCTGAACCAATATGTCATGGACCTGGAGATAGACTTATCGCTCCGTGATCTAGAAAACACCAAACATAAGCTAGAGGAGAGTCAAAGATTATGGGATCGTTGGAGAGGCCAGCTCTTGAAGATGCAAACATGGACCTCAGAAAAAGACCAGATTAAGATGATCATTAAGGGAACCAAACCCTCCATTTATAACAAGCTGAGAAGGATGACCTCCATGATTAGTCACTTTCGACAGTTAAGAGAAACTGTCATGGATATCGAGGAAGAGGAAGCCGAAAACAGAAAGTTTTACAGCCAGAATAGAAAGACCATTGGGGGGCCTTCTGGGACCAAGCCCACTCATGCTAAGGTCGCTGCCATCAGAAATAGGCGATTCTCCAATCTTGGTAGACCTTTGTCAAAGATGTTTGAAAAGCTGAAGAGGCAGAGACTCCTAAAACCCTTAGAACCTAGACCAATTCCAAACCCTGTGCCACACTACTTCGACCTAAACCTATAATGTCACTTCCTTAAGCAGAAAGGCCACGAAACTGACAACTGCACCTGCCTCAGGCACGAGATCCAAAAACCTCATTGACACCCATAAGATAACCGACTCGGAAAAAGAACAACCCAACACACACAAAAACCCTCTACCCAATTACCATTCTATTCCACCTCCTACCTGCATGATCAAATCCGGCCTACTCGAAAGCTCTGTCTTCCAAACCCTCAACCACCAAGCTTCATGAGTGGGGATATGAGATAACAGTAGCGAAAATGAAACAGAACAGAGGAAATATTTCTGGGAAAACATTTGAAGTAGTGACGAAGATGAAGTAAAAAGGGATGACTCACAGTGGACATTTTTACAGTGATGTAACGGAGAAAGGCAAAGAAGTGCTAACAGAAGGCCGAGAAGTGACAGAGAATACATATAACACTGAAGGGGATAATGTGTTGCGTCAATTGAAAAAGAAACGGGCACAAGTGAGCATATGTGAGTTATTATACGCCTCTCAAGAGCACATGCATGCCATGGTAGAAGCTCTGAGCAAGATAATGGTACCTGAAGATGAAAACCCAACATATCCGTAGGGTCGATACAGAAAGAGGGTAGACAGGTGATAATATTCTCTTAAGAAGAACTCTCAATGGAGGGGAGGAATCACAACAAGCCGCTATTCATAAAAATGGAAGTAAGAGGCAAGAAGACATCTTGTGTGATGGTGGATGATGGCTCATCTATCAATGTGTGCCCTTTGAAGATTATGCCAAGGTTGGGTATGCGGACAACAGACTTAAGCCCCTCCAGCATGACTATCAAAGCATATGATGATAGCAAACAGAGAGTCGAAGGTACTTTTTTCACAATAGTCAAAGTGGGCCCGATAGAAGACGATGTGGAATTCACAGTACTTGATATCCCAGCTACATTTGTTCTATTATTAGGGAGGCCATGGTTTCACAAACTTAGGGGCGTTCCATCCACTTTGCACTAGATTTTTAAGTTCCCGCATGGAGGGGAAGTCGTCACCATCATGTTGGGAAGCGGCCGCGAGTGCGCAGCGGAAAACAAAATTATTAAAATTATGATGCCGCTTTCCCTTTGCCCAAGACCCATTTGTTTTGATTATTCTACAAGCCTAGACATGTTACTATATATTCTAAGCATAAAACTCATAAAACATGCAAAGAATATAAACCTAAACATGCTAACTATCATAAGAACTCTAATTAAAATAAAGAAAGAAAAAGACTTACTTGAACCGTAGAGTCCTCCAATCCTCCCTCCACTCTACAAGCTTTTCTCGAACTCAGCAAGCTCTTCCACGTTCCAAAGAGCCACCCAAATGTGTGGCCTCCAAAGATGCACACACCAAAGCCAAAACTCAACGGCAAGACTACGACTTGAGTGTATGAGTATTTTGCCCTTGGTGCTAGCCTAGGCAAATAACTCAAAACTTTTAACTCGAGGTTCCTCTAGTCAATTAGACTTAAGGATCCTCAAAATCAGTGGCTTACTCTTAAAACTTTAGAGTTGCTCACTTATATAAACCCAAGATTTGAAAGGTTTGGTGCAAAAATTTGTGAAGAATTCTTTGGGTTTATATAGTGCTCCAAAGACAACAAAATTAATTAAGAATCTGATGTGGGATAAAAGCCAATTTAATCTTAGCCATTGGATCTTAATTTAGTGGTTTAATGAGATTATAAAACCCTAATAAGAGTTTGGGCCGAATTGGAATTCAAAAAAATTAACAAAATTAAATAAATTTTTTTACTATTCACATGTTACTATTCACATGAATAGTAATTTTTTTAATCTATTATTCCAATTCCCAAATTGCCCCTATCGTCATTCACCAATCCTTAAGCCACTATGGAACCTCATAAATGATCTGTTCAATAATTAAACACATTGAACCATTTATGAACAATTCCTACAGCAATCATATATGCTGTTAAATATGTACTGTGCACTGTTAACCATTGATTTCGACTTTGTTGTGTGTGACCTTTTGGGTTCCTCTCAAGTTGGACATGAAATGAATCGTGATAATTTAATCGAACATAAATTATCCTCCGATCAGATGGTCGTTCGATTTCAATGACCAATGTTGACATCTAGCAACATGCCAAGGCCCCCAAATGAGAAGGAAAGATATATATACCAATTCTGTATGCAATTTACATATGATACAGTCCATCGCCTCACTGTATCCCCACCTATTGACCTACAGTACGGAAAGTGTCTACCCATATGGTCAAAGGTATGATGTTGATAGTGTCATGAATCATTCTAACCCAAGAATCTCACATGATTCTTCCGCTATGGCCATAGTCTCAAGCACTGATCACACATATCAACCCGCGAACTGGAATACTACTCTTATAAGAAAATATATCCTAGAGAGTGGCGATTCTCTGTTGTATCTTTACAAACTTCATGTGTTTCAACAAATGACCCAATCATACCCTTATGACAGGATCTTTTGAACCGGTGAAGGAGAATGTCAAATTTATTTGATCCACACATAAGATTGTAAAAACCTCAAGTCTAAGGACTAGTCATATAATCGATACATGAAAGTTCTCATAGACACATGGGATAAACACTCCATATGAAAACTTTCGGCGGTCAGTTCGATGGACACGAGCAACTCATGCATCCATGTGATACACCAAGTGGAAGGATCTCCACTATTAGCCTATGAGATCGGCTACCCCACTTAAGGGCAGATCATATCATCATGCGTCTCTCCGCTTTGTGAACGCCCAGATTATTCACAAAAAATGACTAGGAACATTTAAGAGTAATGATTCTCATAAGGCGTGGAAGCCATCGTCTTATTACTCCAAGGGCTTTATTATAGTGTTGATGATTCATATAAGTTATGTAAGACACGTATAATAAAGATTGACATTTTATTAATTAATGAAAATATTACAAATACATGTACATATAGCCCATCCACAAGTTGGGTATATGGCATATCCCTAACACATCAGGGCTGAAGTTGACAATGTTGTGGCTGCTTTAGACATACGGACTCTCACAAGGTTCCAAGTGGCGACAAACTTTGAATAATGGGTGGACCCTAAAGTGGCCAGAATCATGGAGAAAATGAAATATGAGTCGGGCACAGGTTTGAGTGCTAGAGGAGTACTGCCAGATTTCAAGGGACAGACCAATAAGAGAGTATTAGGGTATGAATCCGATGGGAATGAGCCGAATACCAAGAAGAAAAGGAAGAAGCTGATGGAATACTTTATGAAAGCCACATGATATCAATGAGAGCTTGAACCTGTAGAAGTCAATGGGGTCATGGTACCATGATTCGAGATCTTCAAGGATGTGATGGGCAATGAACCACAGGCAGAGGGAGTTGCAAAACAGGAAGATAAATGGGAAGAAGAACTGATGCAGTTGCAGAATCTGACGCTCAAGGAAAGCAAGAAGATAGAAGAAGACAAGGCTGCAGATGATGAAGATGTTTATTTTCCTGACTTATTTGATTGTAATCTTACATTTATTAATAATAAAGACATTGTTTTTGCTTACTTGTTTGAGTCTTTTCCGGTTAGTCTGCATCATAACATACATGACATGAGCATATTTGACATTAACTCAACAAAGGAAAATGCATTTAATTTTGGTACATGTGAAAACCCCAAGGAAATTTTAGTTGCAAGTGAGGTTACCTCTGATAAGCGGAAATAATTAGAGAAAATATTAATAAAATATGAAAAATTATTCGCCTGGTCCTATGAAGACATGCCAGGAGTGGACATGAGTATTGCCCACCACACGATTCCAACTTATCCGAACATGAGGCCAGTAAAACAGAAGCTCCGAAGAATGAGGCCAGAATGGGCCGAAAAGGTTAGGGAAGAAGTCAAGAACCATATAGATATGGGGTTCTTAGAGGTGGTGAAGTACCCCATGTGGTTAGCCATTATGCTGGTACGGTAAGAGAAGTATGGAAAGGTCAGAATGTGTGTGGATTATAGGGACCTCAACAAAGCTTGCCCAAATGATGATTTTCCCCTACCTCATATAGACGTGTTGGTCGATAGCGTAGCTTTATCCGCTATGTACTCATTCACGGATAGGTTCTCAGGATATAATCAGATCTTCATGGTCGAAGAAGACAAACATAAGACTGCCTTCATCACTGAGTGGGGTACATATGTTACAAGGTGATGTCATTTGGACTCAAGAATGCAGGAGCCACTTACTAACGAATGGCCACTGCGTTATTCCATGACTTGATGCATAAGAAGATTGAGGTATACATGGATGACATGATGGTCAAGTCAGAGTCGAGGGCCAGACATATAGAAGCACTGGAGAAGTTCCTTCAAAGAGTCGACAAGTACAACCTCCGACTAAATCCCAAGAAGTGTGTGTTCGGTGGTAACATCAGGAAAGTTGTTAGGACATACGGTAGGAATGGGAGGAATAGAAGTGGACCCTGAAAAGATCAAGGGAATTACCGAAATGCCCGCACCGAAGACAGAAAAGCAAGTTAGAGCTTTTCTTGGGAAAATCCAGTATAGCAGTCGATTCATTGCCAAACTAACATTAATAGTGATCCCATCTTTAATCTATTGAGGAAAGACCAGCCTGTGGAGTGGAATGGCCAATGTCAAGAAGCTTTTGATAAAATCAAAGAATACTTGGTTAAACTGCCCGTCTTGAAACCCCCAAGGCCGGGCAAACCCTTGGTATTGTTTGGCCAAAACCCGAAACGCTTGGGGCGATGATGATACAGGCAAATGAGACAGGGGTGGAACATGCAGTCTACTACCTCAGTAAGAAGATGCTTCCGTATTAAGCCCACTATCAAGAGGTGAAAAAGATGTTTGGGTAGTGATATGGGCTTTCCGAAAGTTGCGTCATTACTTCCAATAAGATACGAGTAGTAGCAAAGGAGAATCCCCTATAATATTTACAGTCAGTACCTCCCTGGTAGGGAAGTTGGGCAGATGGTTGGTGCTACTGACGAAGTTTGATATAGAATACCTCACCTCTAAGGTAGTCAAAGGGAGAGCCGTAGCAGAATTCTTGGCATTACAACCCATAGAAGGAGATCAATATAATTTTGAATTCCTAGACGATGAGGACCAAACCATAACGGTCCAGGGGTGGAAAATTTATTTTGACGGGGCGGTGAATTACAAAGTAGCTGGAATAGGAATTGTGATAGTAACTCCCGAAGGAGAAACCCTACCTATGGCCAAAAGGTTGATGTTCGGAGTAACCAACAACATGGCCGAACATGAAGCATGTGCCTTTAGATTGAAAGCACTAATTGCCCTGGGAGCTAAAGACATAGAAGTTTATGGAGACTCGATGTTGGTAGTTTGACAGATGCCAGAGGAATAGGAATTGAAGGATGATCAGTTGAGACCCTACCTACTCCATCTCAGGAAGTTGGCACAAGCTATCCCCGACTATAAATTCCAATACTTGCCACGAAAAGAGAACCAAATGGCAAATGCATTAGCCACCCTAGCCGCAACTTGGGAAAACCTGAAAAAAACTGGTAATGAGACCCCTTGTGCTGAAAACAGCTAGCAGACCGAGTTATGAGATAGAGAGAATCTTGGAAGTGGAAGTCGACGATGAGAAGCTGTGGTACTACGACATTATGCAGTTAATAGAGCATTGAAAATTCACAGAAGGAGCCGGCAAGAAAGACATAATAGCCATTCAGAAATTGGCTTCCCAATATGTGAGTTTAAGGGGAGAGTTGCACAAAAGACATGCCAACGGTATCCATCTGAAATGTTTAAGAAAAGAAGATGCTCAGAAGGTTATGGAAGAGGTGCACGCTTGAGTATGTGGACCGCACATGAACATATTGAATTTGTCTTGCAAGATAGTGAGGTAAGGATTCTACTGGTTAACCATGGAAGCTGACTGTGCAAAGCTAGTGAAGCACTGCCACGATTGCCAGGCACACAACAACTTGAACCATCTACCGCATACGAAATTGCATGGACTATCACAACCATGGACTTTCTCAGCGTGGGATATTGACATGATTGGTGAAATCAGGCCACAAGCGTCGAATGGACACCGCTTCATATTAGTGGCAATAGACTATTTTTTGAAGTGGGTAGAAGCTGAGTCATTCCGTAATGTTACGACAAAGCAGATGGCCAAGTTCATAGCCTGGAATATATATGTCGCTACGGAATGCCACATCACGTAGTGATGGACAATGGGGTCCAATTTCAAGGAGAAATAAAGACGATGTTGCAGAAGTATGGGATAGGGCATCATAAATCAACACCTTCCAGGGCACATGCTAATGGGGCAGTAGAGGCGGCCAACAAAACCATAAAGAAAATACTAACTAAGATGACAAAAAGCTATAAAGATTGGGCTGACAAACGCTCTTAGCAAAGATGACAAAAAGCTATAAAGATTGGCCAAGTTCACACATCACTACCCTCCACTCAGCAAACGCTCACGCACTCAGCAAGCGCTCACGCCCCCTAAACTACAAATGCACCAGCCTCCACTAACCTTCACTTTAACGCACCTCAACCTAAGCAAACCCTTTACTCTCCTTCACGCCAGCCCTACACGCACTCACCTGGCCCATCACGTCCTCACTCAGTCCAGAAGTATCTCACGCCAGCCATAAGTGACCTCAACAACTCACGCTTAGCCACCTATAATCCACTCACGCACAGCCACTGCCCCAACGCAAACTGCCATAATTTGCACCTTTAAACTGCTCTCTGTTCAGCCCCTCAAACTGTCGAGACATAGCCCACTGCCCTGCCAGAACATTACCGCACAAATACCCTTTCAAACTGTCTAGAAAACACCCCAAAACTGCACAACAAACTGCCTAGTCCTTAGCCTTAAAACCGCATAAAAAAGCAGCCTATTACCCTCCAAACACGCCAAACAGTCCCCTAAATTACCAAAAAATAGTGACCACAAAATACAACGAAAACAACAGCGAAACGGAGTGAAAACAGCAGCTCAAACAGTAAAACAGCGAAGAAAAAATGTTGGATTAGTGAACCAGAAAAGTTACGGAACATCAACCCTTCCGACGGCCGTGTAACGCACTTTTGTGAGACGATAAAAGAGGTTAGACCTGAGGGCACCGTTTTTATTTATTGTCTTTCATTTATTTTTATTTATTTTAATATATTATCGCATGAGAGTCGTTTATTGAGGCATGGTGTGAATTTTGGATGAACGGAATATTGGTCCCCTCTTGTGGTATATCAGATGGAACCCGGACGTAAATTCCGTAGCCGAATCTGAATGGACAGTAGTGCGGTTTGTACTCGGATACAACGCCACGTACCACTTGAGAGACACGTATTTCGTTTCATCCAAACTTGTATTTGAGCATGATGTAGTTAATAGATTATTTATTTAAGAATGATTTAACCGTTAGTATGTTATTTATTTATGCATGATTTCGTTCTTTAATTTCGCATTAGTAATTTAGTTTACGTTTTTGTTGAAATAATTATTTATTTGTTTTTTGCGATTGGATGATTTTACGTGGTGCTATATGCTTGCCGTTATAATGACTTATTTTTTAAGCATGCGAACTTAGTCATATGATTTATTTCGATGAATGCGGATTATATATAGGTTGTTCTTGAGCAGGTTGCGTAGATTCAGTTAAGATATTGCATAAATCACATCATTACAAGTGGCATAAGTAAGGGACCATTCTGAACCCAATGGTTTGAGGTCTTCCCTTGTGAGGGGTGAGTGCGGCCTTAAATCTTTGTCCCGGTTCACACCGGGTGGAGACTCCATGTTATTTTTCCGGTTTAGTTCCCCCGCGGGCTATTTTGTACTCCCAACTAGGTCGCGAGCCTAGAACATGTCACCGATTTCTGTGTCCTACAGTGTGGCGACTCCACTGGGGATCTAGAGAATCGGCCCCGAAATCATGTCTTGTGATGTGTATGATTTGTGCTTTAGTTGACCGTTTCTATAGTGGGTTGAGGGGGTTTTAAAATGCTAGTGGGCCAACTAGTGTAAAATTTTTTAAATGGGCTTATATATTACATACATTGCACGTATCTCATGCATCCATGCATACACGCATCATGTTAACCCCATGTCTTAAAAGCCATCATAGATATCCGTTGGGTTAGAGAAGAGAAAAAAAGGGTTTGTTAAGAGGAGTTTAGCAAACATGGATAGCGGGGAAAGGAAATCGAGAATAGAAACCTTACGGCAAGGATAGAGAGACCATTGGGGGCCCCTTCAGAAAAAAAGAGAGAAAGAAAAAGAAGAAAAAAAAAAAGGGTTGTTTGTCCTTAATAGTTAGGCGTAAGTCCGATGATGAAATTGATTGCTTTAGAGTGAAACTTTAGAAACGATAAACCCTTGACGTACTTTTATCTGACGCTTTGAGTAATTGATCTATGTTAGACTCGTAAGCACCTGATTATGGTTCTTAGCGGTGAAAACCTGAGTAGTTAGCAAATTGACTAGTCGAAGAAATTGTAGGTCGGTGAATGACCGTTTGTTTAGATGTGTCTATCCTGACTTGCTTGTGTTATGATGTGTGGTATGGTTGAAAATAAAAGAAAAGTCTCTAAAGTAAAAAAACAATAGACCGCCTATAACCGATAAGCGTGAAGCTACCCATGGGCGAGTATTAGGACCACCATGAGGAGAAATTCTACCTTAAAAGGTAGGTGTGTCAAAGAATGAAAAAAAAAAGAAAAAAAAAAAAAGAGAAAAGAAAAAAAATGAAGTTCAAAATGAAAAGAAAAATGAGAGACAAATGCAAAGAAATATAAAACCATACCACATTGAGCACGAAAACGCAATTGTGGAATATAATTGAGACATCTAGGTTGGTTTGACCCACCGATCCCGATTTTTGAAATGAAATCATTGAGTTGGCTTGCTTAAGGATCAAGCTGTGAAAGAACCTTTGCACACACACACTTGAGAGCCTGGAAAATATCATTTATTCAAAAATTCAGATTTGAGTTGCATGGAGTGTTTTGAATGTTCTCTGGTTTCATTACTGGGCATTCCTTGAGGACGACAATATGTATAACTATTGGGACTATTTCGTAGCATGTGATATAGTATGATGATATGGAAGGCCCCACCATGTGGTTCATCTTGACCAAGTGCAAACAGCGGAGAGCAGAAAGCTAAATCAAGACTGGGGGCGACAGTCTACCACATCGTGAATCAGGGACATAACAAGATATTGAGTCATGAGACCAGAGAGAAGACTGAGCAATCACCTGGAGAACTAACGGAAGACCTAACCCAACGAAATAGAAATTCATTCATGCATGCATGCATACACGTAACACATTTTGCATTCTTTTTTTGTGTTTGTTTTGTATTCACAGGTTTCAAAGAAGAAAAGAGAAATCGACAAAGACAAGCCAACCAGAATCAGCAACATATGAGAAGTAGTTTTGGGGATGAGTCCCAGGGTTGAGCCCATATCAGTTTCAGTTTTGGGGATGAGTCCTAGGGCCGAAGCCCACGTCATCAGAGTTTTGGAATGAATCCCAGGTCGAGGCCCACACAGCAGCAGGGTTTTTTGAATGAATCCTAGGGTCGAGGCCCACATCGTCAGAATTTTGGAATGAATCCCAAGGCCGAGGCCTACATTATCATCAATTTCAGGAATGAATCCCAAATGGGGAAGCCCGTATTATCAGCAGTTTTCGAGAATGAATCCCAGGGGGTCGAGGCCCACATTATCACTAGTTTCGGGAATGAAGCCCAGAGAATAAAGCCCACATTCATCACAATTTGGGAATGGACCACCTCACAACACAATACGGGAATGAACCATCAGTATCAGTCTTGCCGGGTATGGCACTCTGGGGGCGAGACCCATAGCAGTATCAAGTTGGGACGAGGTCCATATCAGTATCAGTTTGGGGCGAGGCCCACATCAGTGTCAGTATGGGGGCGAGGCCCATATCGGTATCAGTTTGGGGCGAGGCCCACATCAGTATCAACATGGGGGCGAGGCCAATATCAATATTAGTTCAGGTTCGAGGCCCACATCTTTATCAGAATCTGTCTCGCCGGGTATGGCACTTTGAGGGCGAGGCCCGCATCTTTACCAGAATCAGTTTCAGGGATGAGTCCCAGGGCCGAGGCCTACATCATCATCAGTATCAGTTGCAGAGATGAGCACCAGGGCCAAGGCTTATGTCATCATCAGTATCATTTGTGGGGATGAGTCCCAGGGCCGAGGCCTACGTCATCATCAGCATTAGTTGCAGGGGATGAGTCTCAAGGCCGAGGCCTATATCAGCATCATCATCAGTTTTGGGGATGAGTCCCAAGTTCGAGGCCTACATCATCATCAGTATCAGTTTCAGAGATGAGTCCCAAGGTCGAGGCCCACATCAGCATCAGTATCAGTTTCGGGGATGAGTCCCAAGGTTGAGGCCCACATCATATCAGCATCAGTATCAGCAATTTTGGGGATGCGTCCCAGGGTCGTGACCCACATCATTGGGGATGCGTCCCAGGGTCTTGACCAACATCATCGTCATCAGTTTTGGGGTTGCGTCCCAAGGTTGTGACCCACATTGTCAGTGGTATTGGGATGCGTCCCATGGTCGAGGCCCTTGTTATTGGTTGCAGTTATCAGGATGCGTCCCAGGGTCGAGGGCCCACTGCATCATCAGTTGTAGTTCTGGGATGTGTCCCAGGGTCGAGGACCCACTACATCATCAGTTTGAGGGCGAGGCCCACTTTGTCAGCGGTATTGGGATGCGTCCCAGGGTCAAGGGCCCCTTTGTCTGTTGTAGTTTCGGGATGCGTCCCAGGGTCGAGGGAATTGACATGATTGGAGAAATCAGGCCACATGCGTCAAATGGACACCGCTTCATATTAGTGGCAGTAGACTATTTTTGAAGTGGGTAGAAGCCGAGTCATTCCGTAATGTTAAGACAAAGAAGATGGCCAAGTTCATAGCCCATAATATAATATGTCGCTACGGAATGCCACATCACGTAGTGATGGACAATGGGGTCCAATTTCAAGGAGAAATAAAGACGATGTTGCAGAAGTATGGGATAGGGCATTATAAATCAACACCTTACAGGGCACAGGCTAATGGGGCAGTATAGGCGGCCAACAAAACCATAAAGAAAATACTAGATAAGATGACGAAAAGCTATAAAGATTGGGCTGACAAACTACCGTATGCCTTATGGGGATATATAAATTTAGTGAGAAAAGCAATGGGAGCCACACCCTATGCTTTGGTTTACGAAATGGAGGCATATTACCAGTGGAAATAGAGATACAATCAATGAAGGTACTCGCATAGGCGGAATTGCCTGAGCAGGAATGGGCCTCGCAGAGGTTCGAACAGCTAGTACTACTGGATGAGAAAAGGATAAAGGCCTTGAACCACATGCAGCTATACCAGAAAAGGCTGGCCCAAGCGTTCAACAAGAAGGTGCGCCCCACCAAGATCAGAGACGGCGATCTAGTGCTCAAGCAGTCGAAGCCATTGATGATGGACCCAAAGGGAAAGTTCAGGCCCAATTGGGAAGGACCCTACCTAGTCAAAAAGGTGATGGGGAATGGGGCAGTAAGACTGTCAGATTTGGAAGGGAATGAGTTCACCGAGCCAATCAACGTGGACATGCTGAAACAATACTTTGCATAAAAAAAAAGTGAGAAAGGCTCGTTGGGTTGAAAATCCGCAAAGGACAGCCCAAGCAAAATATAGAGCATGAGGGAGCAAGAAAAATGACTAATTGTAAAATCCGTGAGGAACAGTTAGCGATAGAGGTACCCTTGCAATGCAGTTTATTTCCTACATATGTACTAAGAAGTAATGCAAACACCTTTAGTGAAACAAATGTTCAAGATGCTCATAGATTGCATAAATCCCATCTAACCGAGAAAGATTAGAGTCAAGTGATTACAAATCATGTCTTTTGTTTCTTAAAGGCTGGACCAAGTGTAGGCACTGCATTTTTGCATATAAGTCCCAATGATGAGTCTCGTATGGAGACACTACCTCTTTAGTTATGAAAGCCGCGAGAAACGGACTTTGGAAGGGTAAAGTTGGAAATTGGTATTTTTATGGATTTAACTTAACTCGTTGGGTTAGCTTCGGGTTCGCTTGTTGGACCTCCGTTTTAAAACACATGTCACAAAATTAAATTAAAACCAATTGAAACCAATTAAATTGAAATTAAAATTAAATTAAATTAAAATCAAAGCTAATTAAATTAAATTAAACTAAAATACAATTGAATTAAATTAAACCTAATTAAATTAAATTCCTAATTAAAATAAATCATTTCCAATATTAAATCACTTCCAAATTAAAATCAAATTAAATGATTCACTCACCAATTTAAATCCATCCCCATTTACATGATTTTTTTTCCTTCCAAATAAACCCATGCAGAAACCCTAATACACTACTATATAAACAACAAACCCTAATCATCTTGGACCTCTCTCTTACCTCTCTCTCTCACGGCCAACAAGAAAACCCTAACAACCCACTCACGGCACAGACGCAGCTCTGTCTCCTCTCTCACTATAATCCTCTCGGCAACTCTACTGCCAGCACCCCCTACATGTGAACGGTAGCCTCCTTCTACCCTAACCTTCTTTCAACCCGACTCATGGCAGCCAACTCCCCACATCCACACGGAACTTCACCAAGGCAAAACGAATAAACCCTAATGACTATAGTTCACGGCCTTAACCCTCACTAACTGAACAATCACAGAGCCACCAACGACAACTCTCATCAGCCCTCTCTTCTCCCTCATCTCTACTCTACAAGCATCAACAAACTGAGCACACTCAAACAAAAAAAACCTAAAACACATGCCACACATACCTCAATATTCGGCTTCAGACCCTGAACACTCACACGGGCACAGACCATCACGGACTACTCTCCCTCATGCCACAATCATGCACTACACGTAAACAGCAAAAACCCTAGCAGCCCTCAACGCCACTCTATCTTCTTGCCCTTCACGCCTGGCTCCCATCTTTCACGTAAACAAACCATACAGCCACGTCCTTCACACATCACTACCCTCCACTCAGCAAACGCTCACGCACTCAGTAAACGCTCACGCCCTAAACTACAAACGCACCAGCCTCAACTAACCTTCACTTTAACGCCCCTCAACCTAAGCAAACCCTTTACTCTCCTTCACGCCAGCCCTCCATGCACGCACCTGGCCCATCACGTCCTCACTCAGTCCAGAAGCATCGCACGCAAGCCATAAGCTACCTCAATAACTCACGCTTAGCCACCTAAAATCCACTCACGCACAGCCACTGTCCCAACGCAAACTGCCCTAATTTGCACCTTTAAACTGCTCCATGTTCAGCCCCTCAAACTGTCGAGACATAGCGCACTGCCCTGCCAGAAAATTACCGCACAAACCACCCCTTCAAACTGTCCAGAAAACACCCTGAAACTGCACAACAAATTGTCTAGTCAGTAGCCTTAAAACCGCATAAAACAACAACCCATTACCCCTCCAAACACGCCAAAACAGTCCCCTAAATTACCAAAAAATAGTGACCAGAAAATAAAACAAAAACAGCAGCGAAATGGAGTGAAAACAGCAGCTCAAACAGCAAAAAGAAGAAAAAACGTTGGATTAGTGAACTAGAAAAGTTGCGGAACATCATTGTTTAGACCTGAGGGCACCCTTTTTATTTATTGTCTTTCGTTTCTTTTTATTTATTTTAATATATTATCGCATGAAAGTCGTTTATTGAGGCATGGTGTGAATTTTGGATGAGCGGAATATATGTCCCCTCTTGTGGTATATCGGATGGAAACCGGACGTAAATTCCGTAGCCGAATCCGAATGGACGATAGTGCGGTTTGTACTCGGGATACAAGGCCACGTACCAATTGAGAGACACGTATTTCGTTTCATCCAAACTTGTATTTGAGTATGATGTAGTTAGTAGATTATTTATTTAAGCATGATTTAACCGTTAGTATGTTATTTATTTATGTATGATTTAGTTCTTTAATTTCGCATTAGTAATTTAGTTTACGTTTATGTTGAAATAATTATTTATTTGTTCTTTGCGATTGGATGATTTGACGTGGTGCTATATGATTGCCGTTATAATGACTTATTTTTTAAGGCATGCGAACTTAGTCATATGATTATTTCGATGAATGCGGACTATATATAGGTTGTTCTTGAGCATGTTGCGTAGATTCGGTTAAGATATTGCACAAATCACATCATTACAAGTGGCATAAGTAAGGGACCATTCCGAACCCAACGGTTTGAGGTCTTCCCTTGCGAGGGGTGAGTGCAGCCTTAAATCTTTGTCCCGGTTCACACCGGGTGGCGACTCCATGTTATTTCTCCGGTTTAGTTCCCCCGCGGGTTATTCCGTACTCCCAACTAGGCCGCGAGCCTAGAACAGTGTCGCCGATTTCTGTGTCCTACACCAAGGTCAAGAGATCTAGGAAAACAACCTCGGGAATGAGGACGAACACAGAGCCTCGAGAATAAGGATGGTTCAGATCTTAAAAAAAATTAAAATTAGCTCGCTGAGTTGAAAACCTGAAAAGGCGACTCATGCAAGATAGAGCAATCCGCTAAGTTGAAAATCCGGCTTAGGCAAAAAAAAAAAAAAATAAAAAAAAAAAAAATTTAGCTCGCTGAGTTGAAAACCTGAAAAGGAAACTCATGCACGATAAGAGCAATCCGAAAGGACAGCTTATGCAAAAGATAGAAAGGATCTTGATCCATGGGACCAAAGAAAACTAGCAATCACCAGAGTAGAATTGATAGGAGGAAACTCTAAGCAGGCCAAAGGGGCGATCAAAGACTTCCTAAATGAGTAGAGAAAGCCCTCTAGCGTAAGGAAGGCCTAACCAAGGATGGCATCAAGAGAACCCATCGGAATATGGAATGCATCCATGCATACATGCATACACGTCGCATACACATAATTTTTGTTTTGTGTTCGAATATTTTGAAGAAAAAGAAAAGCGGCGAGGGCAAGCAACTCCTCGGGAATGAGGACGAGCATGGGGTGAAGTGCCTCACGGCCCACATTATCAACAGTTTGGGAATGAATCTAATAGGTCATAGCACCTCATCATCATGAAAAAAAAACTCCCCAGTAGATCGAAGAGTCAATAGGACCAAAACACTATCACTCAACTCAGTTCGGGAACAAATCCCAGAGATCGAAGCATCTCACACTCAGTGGTTCGGGAAAAAAATCCAGAGGTCGAAGCACCTCGCCATCAACTAAACCCATTTCAGGAACAAATCCCAGAGATCGACGCATCTCACACTCGGTGGTTCGGGAACAAAACCCAAGGGTCAAAGCACTTCGCCATCAACTCAACTCAGTTCGGGAACAAAACCCAGAGATCGAAGCATATCACACTCGGTGGTCCAGGAACAAAACCCAGGGGTCAAAGCACCTTTCCATAAACTCAAATCAGTCCGGGAACAAATCCCAGAGATTGAAGCATTTCACACTCGGTGGTTCGGGAACAAAACCCAGTGGTCAAAGCACATCGTCATCAATTCAACTCAGTTCGGGAAAAAATCTCATAGATCGAAGCATCTCACACTCGGTGGTTCGGGAACAAAACCCAGGGGTTAAAACACATCGCCATCAACTCAACTCAGTTTGGGAACAAATCCCAGCGGTCGAAGCATCTTACACTCGGTGGTTCGGGAATAAAACCCATGGGTCAAAACACATCGCCATCAACTCAACTCAGTTCGGGAACAAATCCCAATTGTCAAAGCATCTCACACTCGGTGGTTTGGGAACAAAACCTAGAGGTCGAAGCACCTCGCCATCAACTCAACTCAACTCAGTTTGGGAATAAATCCCAGAGATCGAAGCATCTCACAAAAACAACGAAACCACAGGTAAGTCCGGCAATGGCCGATGAACCAGGTAAGCAAAAATACATGCATGAATTTAATAGGATTGTCACTGTCACATACTGCACAAGCCCAATCAAAGTGGGGGCGACTGTAGACACTGTATTTTTACATAAGCCCAATGACGAACCTCGTATGGAGGCACTACCTGAAAAGTCATTCTTAGCATATCTATACATCAATCTAATATGCATAATGACAATACCATTAATAAGGTATGAAATGAAAAATGTAGTTATTTTATTAATAAATAATAAAATGTAAAATTCGGATTGGCACTCCAAGTACCAACTCTATCAAACTCCCACTTGCTTAGTGCCAATCTGGATGGTACCGTAGACCCATCTCCTCCACATGTTTATCGAATAACTTAGGAGGTAAGGCTTTGTAAGCGGGTCTGCTATGTTGTCTTATCCTTGAACCTCCAAGACTACTATGTCTTTTCGTTCAATTATCTCTCTAATTACGCTGTATTTCCTTTCCACGTGTTTAGACTTAGAATGCACCCTCAGCTCTTTAGCCTGCGCGATGGCTCCGTTATTATCTCAGTACAATGAGATCGAATCTGCAATACCAGGCACAACACCACCAGTTCTGTGATAAAATTTCTAATCCAAACAGCTTCTTTAGCAGTTTTTGAAGCTGCTATAAATTCAGCCTCAGTGGTGGAATCAGCTGTTGAGCCTTGCTTTGAACAACGCCAACTAATTGCACCACCGTTAAGGGTAAATATGTATCATGATGTAGATTTTCTATCATCTGGATCTCCCTGGAAGTCGGAGTCTGTATAACCTTAACTTGTAGCTCACTTTCTCCATATATCAGAAACTTATCCCTAGTACCTTTAAGATATTTCAGGATATGTTTCACAGCTGTCCAATGATCATTACCAGGATCAGATTGATATCGACTGGTCATACTGACGCCGAAACTGATGTCAAGTCTAGTACATAACATAGCATACATTATGCTTCCAATACAAGAAGTATATGGCAAGTTAGACATTCTAACTCTCTCTTCCTCAGTTTGAGGTACCATTTTGTTCGAAAGATGTATGTCGTATCGGAAAGGTAGATTTGTTGCCTTGTAGTTGGTAAAACCGTATATTTCAAACGTCTTGTCTATGTACGTCAATTGTGAAAACCCTATAAACTTCCTAACTCTATCTCGGTAGAGCCTTATTGTAGGCACTGCATTTTCGCATATAATTCCTGATGATGAGCCTCATACGGAGGCACTACCCTTTAAGTTGCGAAAGTCGCGGGAAACGGACGTGGGAAGGGAAAAGTCAGAAATTGATACCTCATTGGATTTAATTCGTTTGCTTAGCTTCGGGTTTGCTCGTTGAACCTCTATTTTAAAACTTATCCTTGGCCCAAAACCCCCCACAAGCCACACACCAAGCCCACCAAAATAACCAACCACACGCCCAAACCTTCCAACCACACGCCCAAACCCTCTAATTCACGCCCATCCCATCCAAAATAACAATTAACACATTAAACACATGTTGAAATAAAAAACAAATCACCTTCCCAAATTAAAAGATTCAAATCAAATCTCATCAATCACCTCCCTAATTAAATTAAATCCATTTCCTAAACTAAAACAATCCTCTCCCTAAATTAGATAGATTTTACCTTATGACACACTAATTAGAGATATCCCCATAATTACACAATATTCTTTCCCTACCTGTACAAGGATAACCTACACCTTCTCCTATAAAAAGACACCTAAACCAAACCCGTGAAGACCCTGGCACATTCACGCAAAAAAAACAAAAGAAAATAACCATTCCATCACCTAGCATTCACGGCACACAATAATTCATAAAGAAAATCATCGCCCTCACGTACACTACCCTCATAAACACACACAGCCACTCACAGCCCTCAAACTTACAGCCCTCGAACTCAGTACACTACCCTCACAAACACACACAGCTTCTCACAGCCCTCAAACTCACGTACACTACCCTCCCAAACACACACAACCACTCACAGCCCTCAAACTCGCATACACTACCCTAGCACATTCACACCACTCACGCACACACTACCCTAGCACATTCACACCACTCACGCACACACTACCCTAGCACTCACGCCCAACACAAAGAAATTTCCCCTGCAATTGCCATGAATCAGCCCTGTCTATTGCCGCACACAACAGCCAAACCAGTCCCCTCCATTGCCGCACACAACAGTCAAACCAGCCCCTCAATTGCCGCATAAACTGCCCAGAAAATACCCCTAAAAAAAACCACCAAAAC
Organism: Zanthoxylum bungeanum; assembly: GCA_019454045.1. Classification (NCBI taxonomy): domain Eukaryota; kingdom Viridiplantae; phylum Streptophyta; class Magnoliopsida; order Sapindales; family Rutaceae; genus Zanthoxylum; species Zanthoxylum bungeanum. The sequence continues at coordinate 1,288 of SKCR01005538.1, read as the reverse complement.
TGCACCCCAAACTACACTCCAAACCACCGAAAATAGTCCCTGAAATTTGCCCAGTAATCACCGAAAATAAGTCCCTGAACTGCACTTCAAACCACCGAAAATAGACCCTGAAATATGCCCCAGAAACCACCAAAAATCAGCCCCAGAAACTGCACCTTATATCACCGAAAATCTCCCCCTGCAAAAATACCCATGTTACCACCGAAAATAGCCCATTTTCACCGAAAAAAATCCATGAAAAATGGCACTTTTAAACCCGCAAACCAGTCCCGAAAAACTACACGTCCACCACATAAAACAGAGCAAAATAGCAGCCCAAACAGCGAGGCAACGAAGGAAAATAACGAACCAGTAAATCGAAAAAGTTACGGAGCATCAATCCTTCCGACAACCGCATAACGCACTTCCAAGAGACGACTTAAGAGGTTAGACTTAGGGGCACCCTTTTATTTACTCTCGTTCTTTTTCTATTATCTATTATTATTTCTTCGCATGAGTATTGTTGGTTAATGTATGCTATGGCTATTGGATGAATAAAATATGTGTTATCTCTTGCGGTATATCGGATGAAAACCCAGACATAAATTCTATAGCTGAATCTGAATGGACGGTAGTGCGGTTTGTACTTGGGATACAACGCCACGTACCGCTTGAGAGATGCACATATTTCGTTTCATCCAATCTTTTGTTTATTTATTGTTTAGTTGTTTAGTATGTTATATTTACGCATGATTTAGTTGTTTAGCATATTATCTCCAAGTATGATTTAGTTATTTCTTTCGCATTAGGAACTTAATTATGTCTCTTCTATTTTTATGTTTAGATTATTATTCATTTATATTGTCATGTTTGTTAATTTAATGTGTCCATGAGATTGTGTGCTCGCTGTTATTTTGACTTAATTTTATGCATGCAAACTTAGATATAGGTTATAGGAAAACTTAGATATATGTCGTATGCGCACTTAGATGTAGGTTATTCTTGCGTATGTATGTTGTATAGACTCGGTTATATTATTACATAAATCTGTTCTTTACAAGTGGCATAAGTAAGGGACCATTCCGAACCCAATGGTTTGAGGTCTTCCCTTGCGAGGGGTGAGTGCGGCCTTAAATCATTTTCCCAGTTCACACTGGGTGGCGACTCCATTTTATTTCTCTGGTTTAGTTCCCCCGCGGGCTACTCCGTACTCCCACCGGGCCGCGAGCCTGGAACAGCGTCACCGATTTCTCTGTTCTACAGTCTGGCGACTCCACTGGGGATAGAGAATCGGCCCCAAAATAATGTC
>SKCR01005537.1:0-25615 GCA_019454045.1 Zanthoxylum bungeanum | reverse complement strand
ACCTAAATTTATTATATTTTTGATATATAATAAATTTTTTTTAGAGTAATGATATAAAGATTAAACGATATCATTTTGATGATAATTTAATATCTTACTTTAATCTTCTTATTATTTTTTAATTTTTTATATATGGCATGAAATCTGTCCAATTTTTTCGAATTTAGATCGAAATCATTTTTTTCTTATTCTTTTATAATTTTCTATCAATATAATAAAAAAAAGATTAAGATTCAACATTTATAAATACATATTTAATAATTATCAATCATAACAACACAGAATTCATATCCAATTAATATGTAGGAATAAAACAAGCTACATGATCAGCCTGTTCATACATTAATTATGTTTTATTAAAAATTACAAAAACAAGTACAACAACAATCAATACCTAAGACTTTCAACTCCCCATCTTCAAAAAATTAAAAAAAAAAAAAAAAACAACTGATTAAACATCTAAAACATTAATTAAATCATCACAAACAACAATTTCTAATGAATAAATATTCAAATTCTAAGCAGAAAAATGCTTAGTTCAGGCCCTCCATTATTATCAGGATTCAACATGTAAAATGCCTCAGAGTCACGGCTGCCCACTACACGTTCGAACTTAGCCCTCATGTACAATAACTCCCCCTCTGCCGCGGCCGCGGCGGCAGCCTTCCGCTGGTCCTCTACCACCGGAATAACTCCGGCACCGACCGACACGCTTCGTACAGTTCCCAACACGTGCCAATCAGACCCCCCGCACGCCCTGGAACTTGCGTAGCCACATTTTCTCCCATTACAATACATAGTCCACATGGGCTCATGAAACAACCTCCCGGTCCGAACCCGGCCGGTCTGATCCGGACCGGATTTTTTACACTCGAGCGCAATCCGAACCAAACCGGAAGCCATTTCTTTAACGAGAGTAGCCGTTGACATGGCAAGTTCTAATAACAAAACCGGTTCTGACCTGGGATCTTCCTGGACGGTGAAGGTGACGTGGCCACGGCGGTTTCCGAATAGGGTTCCGGTGACTTTACGGCCAAGTGAAGGGGTGGTTATGGAGAGGTGGTGCTCATGGCCGGTCGTTATAGTTAGCCATTTGCAGGTGATCAATCTCATACTGGGAAAAGATATTATGTTGAGAAGTGAACGGATGAGTGAACTGATTCTTGGATTGAAACGCTGTGGCTGTGACTGTGACTGTGATTGTGATTGCGACTGCGACTGAGACTGGGAGGCTTTGGTGATCAAAAGCTTACCGGAATATTCTTCATTTGCCGGCATGGATGATGAAGAAACTGAAGATGATCTGGTGTAGTAGTTTGATGATGGGATGATTTGCTTTGAGCTTCTATTAATGGTGGTGGTTGGTTGCAAAGCAAGTTCTTGGTAATGTTTCATGTTGTTGTTGGTGTGGATTTAAAGCTATGAACAAGAATTAATCAAGAGAAATGTGTGTTTTTGGTTGAAGTAATTGGAAGCAAGAAACACGAGAGAGAGAAAAAAGAAAGGTAAATAGTATTATAGCGGCCGACAAAGGGTGATGATAGTGTTTGAAGGTGGCTAATATAAAGGGAGACTATGGAGGTTTGTGGTGATAATGATCTTTTTAATGGATCGCTATTCCGTATGTTTATATCAAAAATATTATTCTATTTGATATACACGTTCGATTTCGTTTTTAAATAAGTAAAAATTATGGTACGGTATATAATTTTTGTCTATTCGATAAGGAAATTGGGATCTACATCAGGAAGAGTAGTATTATTCACAAAAATAGCATTGAGAGAATTGAAATAAACGGTCGGCAAAAACCCCAAAAGTTAATATAAAATTCAGTTCTCTTCATTTAAAGAAATTATATATATATATATATATATATATATATATATATATATATATATATATATATGTTTTTTATACTTTATCAACTCTATTTTAAGAACAACTGCCTGCCTTGATTACTCATGTTTATATATATACAAAAAAAAAAAAAAAAAAAAAAAAAAAAAAAAAAAAAAAAATCTCTTTAAAAATCACCATCATGGATAATGCTGAAGCAGTTACACTTGTTAACTACAGTGTTTATCATACAAGTCTTTCCAGTTATTTGTGATAATGTATCCTTTTTTTTTTTTTAAAAATGAGGATTTTATAAATAAGAGAAAATAAAACTCAACATTTCATCAAAAGTGAAATTGTGAGTAAAATATCAGAGACAAAATTACAAGAATATCACCCATAAAGACTCCAACAATAAATTCATTCCGATGAGAACAAGAGGGAATCACCCAAAGTCGAGAAATCTTCATAACTTAAAGATATTCAACTACAAGAGAAATTAGGGGTGTTCACGTGTCGGGTTTTTTAAAATTTTGTGAGACCCGATAGGGTCGGGTCAAGCAAAGGTCGGGTCGCAGGTCGGGTCACGCGAAGATGAAACCCGATCGGGTGCGGGTCGGGTCGGGTCAGCAGAACAAACATAATTTTTTTAATGAATTAATTATTTTGAAATATAAATATTAGTTATTTTATGTCCCAAAAATTATCATATATATAAAGTTTTAATACAACAAAAATAATAAACAAATGAAATAAAAGTAAAAACTTTAAAAAATAATAATAAAATTTTAGAAAAAATAATAAAAATACTACAGGGTCGGGTCGAGTATTAGTATCAAACATGTTGCCCAACCCAAAAATTTCGGGTCGGGTGGAAAATTTGAAATTTTTTTTGGACCAGCGCGGGTCGGGTCGGGTCACGTCGGCTCGCGACCCGACCCTATGAACACCCCTAAGAGAAATATAAGATCTTCATACAAATTTGAGATAGAGATGAACAAGAACTGTTGAATGATCTTTGATTTCTTTCCAGCCACAGACACCAATAAATCGCCATGAATAGACAATCCGGAAAATCGATTAATCTACCATTGGTACACGAAATTGTCAAGATGAAATAAACTCCTTGGGACAATCAGGAGACACCCAAGCCACCCCACCAATTGAAGAACTAGGACCACACTTTCCAAGAAAATGACCAAGGGAAAAGAAAATGGTTTAATGTTTCAATTTCAATATCGCAGAGAGAGCAGGTAAGCTGAGTACCATCAATGATACCTCTGCGAAAAAAGAAATATTTTGTATGAATTCTCTTCAAGAAAATAAGCCAGTAAAAGACTTGCACTTTTCTAGGAGTAATATTCTTTCAAATAAATTTAAAACGCCATGGCTGGAAATTATAAGAGCTTGAAAATAAAATGGCTAAATATTTTCTAACTGAGAACTTACCATCGATATCAAAAGACCATGAAATAGAGTCCGAGAACCATTGGCTTACAGAAATTGAATCTGTTATCGATATCAAATTCAAAAGGCAGAATATTCAACTGATCTAATAACCCTGCGCCAAGGAGAACCTCTGACTGAGGAAACCGGACACTGAAGCTCCCTTATCTACAACCAATCAGAACAAAGAGGGAAATAATGCTCTAAGCGGGGATTGTACACACCATTTATCAACCCAGAACTGAGATTTCAACCGGTTACCAATTGAAATTTTCAGAGTTTGCCCCCAAGAGAGATTACCAAAACTAGCCAGCTTCATAAAATAAATATTTGCCTAAGGAGAAGAACAATGATGAATGCATATACGTGGTAACCAGTCACTACAGCTACCACCATACTTATGACACAAGAAAAACTTTCAGAAGGAGCACTCATTAGAAGATGCAAAGCGCCAATGCCATTTCAACAATAAAGCTTGATTTTTGGATTTCAAGTCTAGGACTGAGGATCAGATCGGATCTGGCTCTCGAATCTGATCAAATCATGTTTGGTTCGTTTGTCGAATTTCGGATCGAATCTGATAAATTTGATAATTATCGGATCGAATCGGATTTTATCCGATTTGATAACAAATCCGAATTCGATAGAGAATTTGATAGAGAATCCGATTTGATAATAAATCTGATAGTAGATTCGATTTAATAACAAATCTGATTCGATAACGGATCCGATTCGAAAAAATGACCTGAAAATTTGTAAATTCATAATAATTTTATCGAATCGAATCGGATAACTTAAAATTCAAATCAATTTTATCAAATCGGATCCGTTATCGAATCGGATTCATTATCAAATCAGATGTTCTATCGGATTCGGATCTGTTATCTCGAATTTATCCGATTCGTTAAGATATCAAATCGGATCGAATAAATCCGATTTGATTCGATAGTTATTGGATCAAATCTGATCTGATCCGATAAGGACTCAAAATCTGATCGAACCAAACAAATCAACTTTTATCAAATCGGATCGGATTCTAATTCGGTCTGATCCAATCCAAATCCGATAATGCTCACCCCTATTCAAGTCCAAAACCCCTAATTCACCTGCAACCAAAGGCTTTTTCACAACATCACAATAAACATTATAACTACTCTTTAACGAGCCACCCCACAAAAATTTTCTGAACATGCTTTCAAGCTTATCACAAATGCCTTTAGGCATCCTAAATAAAGACAAATATAATAAGGGAATAATGTATCATTTAGGATGGCAATGGATGGGATGGGTCATAATTTGATAATTCTGATTCCGTCCCGTATATATAATTGGGATAAAAAATTATGTTGGTATCGTCTCATTATTTTTTTGAGAAAAAAAAATTATGACAGCTTCGTCCTTGTAAAATCTCATCTCATTCTATTAAAATCTTGCCTCATTTCACTAAAAAAATTTAAAAAGACATTTTTATCCCGTCTCATCCAATTTTTAAATCAGAATATAAAATTATGTCTCAATCCTGTCCCAAATATAACGGATCTCATTGATACGGGATGAGAAAATTATCATGAGAATTATCCAATAAAATATCAAACTCCATTAATTTCAATTGATTAATAAAACTGAAAAAAAAAAAAGCATGCCTTTTATCTGAAGCTTAATTGGCCTTTCATTAACTTTCAACGATCTTACAGCTTCAATTGCCAAGAGATTGATTTACTATGTCATTCAGAATAAGCTGAGGTGGGAATGTATCTTCAGTATTATTCAAATAATTATTTATTGGATGAATGATTTCAGATATATGACCTTCGTAATTTTAAAGGGTTATAACTTGGATTATATATATATATAACTATCGAAAAGATGCATGTGGTGTTGATTTGCTACACTAGTTTGGCCAAACAGATTATCCCCAAATTCCTCTTTAAAATATCTCGAATTGTATTTAAAATTTTCCTTTCTATTTCTAGGATTCTTTCCGAATTTGTTTCTTTCAATTAAGGAATCATATTTTAATTTCCTTTTTTCTCCTTGTTTTATGATAATTAGGATATTTTAATAATTCAAATTACTCTAATTTGATAATTTCGCAATAATTAGGGTTTTAGTATAAAAGAATATCAAAATCGTAATTTATTTTTTTTATCATATTATTCATAACTTTTTTTTCCGTTTAATTACTTAAACTTGCGTCTTACATAACATTCATGCATAATTCATAAATAAATGTGGAGACAACAATTATACACTTATCAACATTAACATAGAGGTAGAAAAACCTGAAAATTCTATAGATTACACTAAGGCGAGTATATTCTGTCCTTAAGAATTTATTAGCCCCGCCTCGATGCGCTTACGGTTCTTTGGCTAACGTTCTCCCAAGATTCTTCGTAACTTCTTGATTAAGAAGCACTCCTTTAGATCAAGAACATGAACTTGAAAATGGTGGAAACTCTCTTCTTCTTTTGGTAAGCCTTAAACTCTCATAATTTGCCTAAGGACAAATGAAAGAATTGAATGCTTGAATGAGAGCCCAATGACCATATCTATAGACATGAAGTGTTTCCTTTGTAAAGATACATTTAACTTAAAGGATGTAATCCTTTAAGTGTTATAACCCTCCGAAATATTCTTTCAATTTAAATGATTATGTCCTTTCACTTTAAAGATTATATCATTTCAATTTGTGTCTTTCCTAAAAGCCAAATTTTAAAGGACATGTATTTTCAAAAGACACTATATAAATACATCAATTATTTAGAAAATTTCGTACAATCACCCACGATTTTCTAAATATTAATATAGACATTTAAAGGAATTTTCTTGAAATAATGCATCAGATTAGGTAGCTTTCGCCTTAAACATTTCCTAGTAAATAACTATCAGATTTACTTGGCAAACCAATGACCATAGTCTTGAATTGTTCCATCGTTTGTGTAAACCAAGACAATAGCCATCACACATCCTCACTTCGACAATTTCCCAATTTACTGTTTTGTTCAATTCGGCCATGAACATTGGTCCTGACTTCATCAAATATTTTAGGAAATCTAGCCTTAAAATTCCCATGGAAGCAGCTTCATTTTTTACTTCAAATAGGTGATCTACTGTATAAATTATTCTGTCGTTATCCCTATTAGGACTCTCTTCTAATATAGTGATCATTAAAAGCCTTAGTTAATCCTAACATTGGCAGACAACACTCTACGTTATTTATAGGAATGGGAAAGTGTGAAATTGTGCAGTACTTGTTTTGAATTGCATAAAGTTTCGGTTGTTCCTTTTGAACCTAGATCTTGAGATCTCTAGTCAGTTAAGTTGGATTTTCACAATGACAATTCTTAAATTATAGGCTTCAAGCTCATTCCCCTCGATGAATTCTCAACTTCCTCTCGAGGTAAACCTTTAGTAAGTGGATCCGCTAGATTTTCCTTCGATTTGATATAATCTATTGAAATTATGCCGCTTGAGAGTTGTTGCCATATGATATTGAGTCTTCGATGTATGTGTCGAGACTTACAATTATACATTATATTTTGGACTCTCTCAATAGCTGATTGACTATCACAATGTATGCTTCTAATAGGCATCAGTTTTGGCCAGTTTGGAATGCCCTCTAAGAAATTTCGAAGCCACTCCGCTTCTTCTGCACCTTTGTCTAATGCTATGAACTTAGACTCCATAGTAGACCAGATAATACATGTTTTTCTTTAGGATTTCCATGATACGGCTGCACCTCCTAACGTGAAAATAAATCCACTTGTTGACTTAAATCCGTTGAATCAAATCAGTTAGCATCGATGTATCTTTTTATAACAGCATGATATCTTGTATCACAACAAGATATCTCGTATCTTTAAAATTTTTAAACTTACTGAATAAATTATCTGGTATCCTATATCAAATAATTTATTCATATTTCACCTAAGCATGTTTTACGTTATCAAATAATGATATCATAAATTATGAAAATATTGCGAAATTTTTACTAAAATGATTTTCCGTAAAATAGCATAAAACATGTTTTCGACCGAACCAACCAACCGAAACCACATGGGACCACCCAAGTTAGCCCCAATAGTATTCGGTCAGTCCATGGGCTTCCCAAACAATGATGAATTCACTATTTGGACCGCCTTTATCCGGTAAGCCCGAATTTCACTCGGTAACACTGTTTTTTTTTTTTTTATCATTTTCGAGAATTTTCACTCCAAAATAATTTCCTGTAATTATTCTAACACCCAATTTACATCCAACACTAGACACGGCCAATGATTCCTTTCGGTTTTGAACCAGAACATAAACAAATTGTTCCCGATTCCACACTTATGGAACCGGAACCGAATCAGACGGTTCCGATTTTATTCCGATTTTTTTAATTTTAAATTTTAATATTGATTTTAAAAAAAATAAAAATAAAAATGAGATTAAAAAGTTTATTTAAAATTATTAATTTGAATTTAGATTACATTAAAATAAAAATAAAATTAAAGAGCTTGAACTTAAATTTTTAAAAACTTAAGTTGCCTACGTGTCCTTTAAGAGTGAGAGGAATCAAAGCTCACGTAGTTCCATTATATTTTTAAGATAGTTCCCCATTATAATTATTTACTCATCAATCATCATCATTATCAGTGTCTGTTGATCCTTCAGCTCACGTTCCGCTTGCACTTGCAGATGTATTGTCGAACAAGTCTTCAAAGTCATCGGGGACATCTTCTTGTTGCCTCAGATCAGCTCAAGTCCAAAATACTTTGATGTAATGAAGACTGTTGCTTCTAAAGTGCTTGGATGTAATGAAGACTGTCTCACTTCTAAAATATTGTCTCCTAAACTGAAGGCTTGTTCAACCGCAACGGTGGAAGCATGTACTGTCAGCGCCTCTTTAGTAATAATTGATAAAACATGATAGACATTTTGATGTCGGTTCCACCATTCAAGTACTTGAAAATTTTTACGCACTAAACTTTTAGTTGGAAATTCAAAATTGGTAGATAAATAATTATCTAATTCCAGGTTGTTAGTCGTATTATCCCTAAGTTTTTATTTCGTTGTATTAACCAACGATCACATACGCTAAGTCTTGAACTAATTACGGGTTCGCTACTAGATTGTCCTAATGATTGCAAATTATATCTACTAACATAATCATTAAATAAATATATTAAATCAATTTTTATTTTATCTATTATTTTTATAATATTAATTTCATCAGATATTTCTAAATATGTATAGTAAGTTTGTAAGGCATTATTCAAACCTTCTAATTTAAATTTAGGATAAAAAATTATGGCAATAAGATAAAAATAATGGAATGTCTTTAAAATAAACTAACTATTTTCTCTTAATAACATCAATAACTTCAATTAAAATAATATCATTAGGATCAGAACTTTCAACAATAACTTCAATTAAAACTTTTAAAAGTTCTAAATTTTTTCTCAAATATCTCATTGACTGGAAAAAGTGTGATATGTTAGACATGTTGGGAAAAAAATTATATAATATATCTTTGTATTGGAAATTTGACTTGAAAGAAAATAAATTGAATTGCAACGTTTTGGAATATTTCGTGAAAATTTGGCCGATTTAACATAATTTAATTTATAAAATTTGGTTCATTCTCTCCTAACTTGAGAATATGTCCATATACAATTAAGTGCAATCTTAATAGGATCAATGTTAGATTCTAAAAAAGTCAGATCATCTTAAACACATAAATTAAAGACATGACATGTGCAACGAACATGAAAAAATCGACCCCCCAAATTTGGTTGTCATATTTCTTTTAAATCTCTAATTGATGCAGTATTTGCAGATGCATTGTCAAAACCAATTGTTAAAATTTTACATAATAAATCATATTCATAAAAAATGACTTTGATCATTCTATAAATATTTTGTGCAGTATGTTGATTATCAAAACTCTAAATGCAATAAGTTATTTTTGCATGTTCCATGATGCATCAATCCAATGACAAGTCACACACATGTATGAGTGTGTTTGCTAATGGTCACTCCAAATATCAGAACAAATAGAAAGACGACCTTTAATATCTTTAAATATTTCATTTAAAATAATTTTATCATCTTTGTATAATTTTTTGACGTTTTGTTATATTTATAGTCATTTTACAGGTAGCAGGATTTAAAACATTTTGAACATAATTAGTAAAAATAATTTTTTTCACCAAAACTTAAAGAAAGATGTGTCATACAAGTAAATTTAGCAAATTCTTATCTATTTTTAGCATCAGGAAAATTTAAATAAATCTAAAGAACTTGTACCTCTACTAGATGATGCGTACCTGCCCATTTGAGTTTGCGTTGTATCAAGTCCAATTTTAGCGGTATGATGTCTATCCAAGTATTTGTTCATATTGCCATAGCCGCCACCAAATTTGTAAGATACACCACAATAGTTGCATATTACTTTTGGACCTTCATTTTCAGTCTCGACCTTCATTTTCAGTACCGATACTTTGGCCGCTCTATTGGGTTGGTACATTGGACATGATGTTCTCAGATGAGCTTACCATTTTTTGTTAATATTGAAGAATGAGAAATTGAAGATGAGAGAATTGAGAATGTGAGAATTAAAGAAATTGAGAGAATTGAGAATTGGTGTGTTGAAAAAATGAAGAATAACCAATATTTATACATTTTGGATTATTTTTATGATACCTAAAATACCCCTAAGACTAGCTATTTTATTAATATTATTAAGGATAATTTACTAATAAGATTTAAAAAAATTAATATTTTTTTAATTTTTACAGCAGAAAGCCAAATAACCCAACAGCTAATAATCGTTGGGCTACAACAGTTCCGGTTGGAATAGTCAGATTCCATTCGGTTCGGCTAGGGATGAACTCTAACCGAACCGAACAAAACCGGTTCTGGTTCCAGCCGGTTCGGTTCTGAGTTGGTTTTGGTTCTAAACTGGAATCGTGGCCGGGTATACCAACACATTCAAATAATATATTTTTCATCAACAAAATTTCATATTTCTTAGATCTAATCTTGGTAGAAAAATAATTAAGTTTACATGTTTAAATATAATTTTCTCAATATTAATCTAATTAATCTCTATACCAATCAAAGCTATCACAAATGAAGAACTCGAGAACAATTGTAGGTGTTATAAGAGTGGTCATAACATTCTAGAATGACAACAAATCATCATATGATAAAATTGAACTAATATTACACTAATAATACTCAATATCACTTTACACATGCACCTAGCCACCAAATCCAATAACCAAAACAAAAAACCCCAATTTTTAGAGTGTAAAGAATCTCTATAATATTTGTAAGAATCTCTATAACACAAGAATTCAAGCAAGAACTGTAAAAATAATTTTCTAAATTAAAGAAACTAAAAGATTACCTTTAATCTTCCAAAAGCATTTAACTTTGTTCTTATTGGAATTCTTCTGCTCTAAAATGCTGAGAGAATGTTTTATGACATTATTAGGCTATGTTTTCATTGACCAAGCAAATGAAAATCATTTCTCTTTAAATACAACAAGTTGACGTGAAGAGGCAAAAAATGGTCATTTAAAATTTTTTTAATATAATATAATATCAAGCTTTAAGTTATCAAATTCAATTTATATACTTCAAGCTTTGTTAAATCATGTCATTCATAACCAATTATAATTAACCTTTTAACATAACAATTATGACTAATGGATATTATATAATTATATAATTATTTATATTAAATAACAAAATACATATATTTATGAAATGTGTCAAAAACTTATTTGATATTTAATTAATGTGTATCTAATCAAATTATGTATTAAATATAAATACACATTAATTATGAAATGATCGAAATGCCCCCAAGTATATATAAATTCATTTAACCTTTAAATGATTTACGAATAATCAATATTATTCGTAAATCATTTCCATACTGCTCTATGAGTATATTTCGTCATGTGAGACTCTCTAAGTTCAGATATATTCATCGCGAAATCCAATTTCATGTCCATAATTCACCAACTCGTAAATTATAACAACCACGGATAAACTCACTAAACTATGCAAGTCAAGGTCATCGCATACATATAATCCTTCCGCCACAGACAATCAATATTATACTAGGGATATAGATATGAATGTCAAATCCCTTAGATATAATATAATCGACTTATAAATTTATGATCTCTAAATAACACTTGGAGCTCGCTTCCGCAGTATACCACGGCCATGGATTTAACATATCGCAAACACGTGTAAGATACTTATGTATTGACTGACGGATTCTATCTTGTTACTCATTGGATATCATTAGCATCAGTCAACACCCAATGAACAGACAAAGGTCTTTCCCCCAAGGTCTTTCTTTTTCAGATCAGCTTGGGGTCGGGCTATGTCCCACCGACGCCTTAATTATCTTTGTTGACATGAGGTCAGAGTTTCTCCCTCATGACCAAGTGTTTAGTGGCACAAAGAAAAATATTTCCCTTGTGGCCAAGTTATTGCATCGGCTCGGGTTTATGTTACGTCCCACCGAGGTATTATTACCGTGTATTGGCGCAAGAAGGGTTCATTCCTTTGCTGCCAAGTAACTTGTGATTGCTCGGGTCGAAATTTCTTCCCCGAGGCCTTGTTGATCTAATAATAGCCCGAGGAGGTGAGTTTTCCCTCGTGGTCTGTTTTTTATTTTTGCAGATCATATCCCTCTGGGATTGCAGCGTGTCAAGAGCATGAATCTACCCGGGGAGGCATAAGATTAGTTTCTTCAAGCAAAGCCAAAAGGATTGACCGACCACAGCTAGTCCGGGTCATCATTTTCAGTCAGATAAGGCCTAGTGGGAGAGATGATCAAGTTATGGATCAGAAGCAAAGGTGTTAGAACATAGCTATAGACACGATATAGATTCCTTCACAAGAAACACGGAGGTTTGCAGTTATGATACCTATTATGAGTTGGAGCGGTATGGGGTGTCCATGAAAGTTTCAGCCCGAGTACGCCAGATCAGTCTACGACATCATACACCATCATCTTTTTTATAGTTCCCGGAACCAACTCGCTTACTTGTTGATATCAAGAACTAGAGGACATATGTTGTGTTAGGGTTGGTGCTCAGAGCGCCAATTCCCGGTTGTATTTCTGTTAAATACTTCTGTAAAACATTATCATTATGAATAATATATGCAGTTTCTATAATATAATCTATTTTTCTATATGGTAAAGACGTAATGACCCTAGAATGATTAGTCATGATACAGTTGCAAAAGCGTCGCAACAGACATTGAGTAGTATCATGACGTTGTCATTCTCATACAGTTCCTGGTCAAGGTTTACACTACTTGGTCAGTATAGTAAACCCGTTGAGACCGGTACATGTCGTATACTAGAATATATGATTCCAATAGTTTCTCAATGAACCATAAGTCTTGGAGACTAGTATAGACGTGTAGGTGTTTATAGCGGATAAACACTGAACGACTCACCGAAGATTCTTAATGGATGGTACACCAGTGTCAATAAGAATCTTCTTGGGTTGAGTAGCACTTGTGATTCTTAGACTTGAGATGCCATTGTGGGCACATGAGACATCTTCTACACTTAGATGGCAGTCACGTCACTGATCTATTTAGATCAGACCTCCGCCTGTTCGTTGGGTGTAGACAGATCCTCAGGGTGTCCTATGTGTATCAAGATAGGATCTGTCAGTTCTGTGTATCAGAGCATAGGTAGTCCATATGATTAGCAATCAGATAAAACCATGGGCCCGTGGTAAAGTTTAGAAGCTAGTTCTAAACATTCTTTTTGAGATTGCTAATGGAATAGTCGACTGAATAATCCCGATATAGATTTGACGTTTACATCTATATCTCTGGGATTTATCCGGATACATGTGACGGAGGAATTATACATTTGCCATGACCTCGACCTGTATGGTTTAGCGAGATTATCTGTGATCGTCATAATCTACGGGTGGATAGATTATGGACACGAAATTAGATTTCGTGACGGATATACCTGAATCTAGAGAGTCTCAATAATGAAACATACTCGTAGAGCACTAGAGCAACATTAATAAATAATATTGATTATTTATAAAGTCGTTTAAAGGTTAAACGCAAGATACATGCTAAAAGGACTAGATAGTCATTTGCCTAATTATTGTGTATTTACATGTAATACTTGATTAATTTAAATACACATTAATTAATAGTCAAAATGAGTTATTTGACTTATATCCTAAATGAATATATGTTTTTAATATTTAATGTAAATATTATATATATATTTAATATATTTGTATTTGATTAATTAATTAATTATTTAATTGTTAAATGATTAAATTAATTAAAATATAAATATCTTACTTTAGGATAAATTAAGTAAATGATGTTAGTTGCAATTGTTGACTTAAATAAATATCTATAAAGTAGTTTTAGATATTTGTATTAAGATAACAAATGAATTTGAAATGAAAGTGAAATAAAAATCTTGTTATTTCATGCCTTGTGAATTCGGCCAAGGCCAATTATGCATGAGTATATATTGTTTTCATTTGCTTTTCATTTGGTTAACCTAATACACTTTACAAAAACACAAACTCCATTGAAGAAAGACAAAGGAAGCTTGAGAAAAGAAAGACAAAAATCAAAAAGCTTGGATTTTTAGTAAGTTTCTTGAACTTGCTATTAGTAAGGAATTTGTTCCTTAGGTTCTAGGCTTTAATATATGACATTCTTAGGATGTTTCTTTCTTTGTTCCTTGTGGTTTTTATTGATGGAAGTTTTGGTGAAGTGTGAAGCATGTGTAATGAAGGAAGTGTATAACTATTGTAGTAATAAACTTTCTTTTAAGGTTTTGGAAACCATGTTGCTAATCTAGAGTTATTGACCCACTCTTAAATGACCTAGATTTGATCTTGAGTTGTTTCATTGTGTTGAGACTTGGATTGGATGGAAGAATGATGATTGAAGTAATTGATTTAATGTATTTGGTCTAATTTGTCCAATTTGTGAAAATTGAAAAATTAGGGTTCATGACTAATTCCAAATTTGGGGGTTTTCATATATGTTGTGTATTTATGTGTGTATATGATGCATATAAAGTTTCATGTTGATTGGATATCATTTGGATGTGTCTTGAAGCATGAAAGTGCAAAATGCACAAAATTGCACTCTAATGGTGCTCTCGGCCAAGACTTGAAATATTGGGGATTTTGGTTGCTTTGGTGTTTTGATGTTTTGAACATCATAAGTTCATCTTAGAAATGATTTATAATCATTCAAAATTGATTTGATCAATTTCAGACTAAAACGGACAAAAACACAAAGCAAGGGTATTTCGGTAAATTCACCTAAAAATGTTTTATTGAATTTATTTTCATAATTTGATTATTGGAATATTAAATAAATATGTTTATTTAATTAATCCGAGAAAAAGTTTTGAAATCTGAAAATCGAATTTTCACCGCTTCCGCTGCGTTACCGGACTCACCCCCTAAAAAACCCCTACATGTTGATGGTGGTTTTCACCCTCCAATAAGTCAGAATCTCGAGTAAGGGTATGAAGATGATCTTCACTTCCCGGACTTAGGGGCCCAGGCCCATGAGGGAGAGGTATCGTGTCCAGCGAAGAGATCAGAATTGGTTCGCACCTGATACCCGACCCAATGTGGAAAGATGTTCAGAGAAGCGAATGGAAACTAAGGCCTCATACCTGAATCGACCTTACCGTTTAGCAAGATTGTTGTTTCAGTTGTCTGACCTGGTAAGGTGGGTCGGGGTGGTAACGATATGATCAAGTCAAAATGACGTAAGCCCTGTATGAGAACTTTCACCTTCCAAAGAGGTCTGACATGACAGGAGCAAGTCATCAACTTATCTTCTAACATACACTTTCACAAGGAAGTATGGGCTGGCATTAGGAGGTAATGTGTGACAGTTACCAAGAATAGGTCATTTAATGAAGTTCATATGGCAGAGAGTAGAGGTGTTAGGCGGCAGAGCTATGGTTTGTAGAATAGTTGGGGCAGAGAGCCCACGAGACACATGCAGATTCATGTAGCTGACATCATAAGATTGGTGTAACAGTAGAATTTGCCCTAATATATAAAAGTGATTGAGAATTCATTGTAAAGAGTTGGCTAATTTTATTTCAAACTTGTAGATGAGAGTAGAAAGCCTTTTGTAAGCAAATAATAGGCAGGTTGGTCAAACCCGACCACAATAAAAGCTTTCTTCTCCCTTGTGCCCGTGGACGTAGGTTGGATCCATTCCATCGAACCACGTTAAACCCTTTGTTTTCTCTGTGTGTTTTCTCATCTTTTGCTAAGTTTGTATTTGGTCCCCAAACCAAACAAATTCACAGTTGAGGAAGGATTGTTCGAGGAGTAAGTTTACCGATTTGCCATTGGAACGAAAATCAGCCGTCAACAAAATTAATAAATAAATAATTTTCGAATGTATTTATTCTTTCCCTATATGTTGTATCCAATATTTTTTATTGTAATTAAGCGAATTAAATATTTTATTTTACAAACTAACTAGTTTAGAGCCCGCACGATGTGCATATTTATTTTAATTTTATATTTATAATTTGTGAATTTAGTATTTTTCATTTTATATAACCTTACGAACAATATTTTACAATTTTTTTTTTAATAGGAGTTTCGCAGTGATTACGGCATAAGATTTTGAAAACTACTTGATCAAAATATCGTCTCTATAACTATCACTGCGGCTAAGCCACAACCTCATTAATATGAAACAAAGTGTCATTAAATTCATTGAATTTTTGTAATAATTATTTAATGAATTTGATGATACAATTATTAAATTTGTATAATAAATTTATTGTATCATACCCCCTTCTAAGATTATTAATTTTTCTCTTCATCATGTCTGTCCAACAGATGTTTGTTGAAGAAGTTATGAGGTTGGTTAAACTCAAACCATTGAGTGTAGGGATAACAAAATCCGGATCCGGAAGAGGTTTCACAACTCCGGGTCCGGTTCCGGACCCGGGTAAATATTCCCGGGTCCGGACCCGGGTCCCGATTACCCGGATTTTTTTTTTAATTTTAATTGTATTTTTTTATATTTATATTTGTATTTTGTCAATTTTATTAGTTTTATTTCAATTCTTTTAATTTTTTTTATTAAATTCTATTATTTATATATATATATATATGCATAATATTTTATATTTTTTTATTAAAATCTAATTTAATTATTTATTTATTTTTTTAATTTTTTCCGGACCCGGAATCACCCGGGTCTTCGTTTTAAAGACCCGGGTCCAGATATTTTAATTCCGGACCAGGGTCGTCCGGGTCCTTGCGGACCCGGGCCGGGTCCGGATCTTGTTGCCATCCCTAATTGAGTGATGCTCTGATTGGCTTGATGTGCATCAACTATACTATTCTTGTTGGGAAATGCTAACAAGTGCTCTAAGGGCACTCATTAAGAAGCTATTTTAGGAACGTTATGGTGAGGAAAAGAGAAAAAGTAATTAATATTTTGACAGTTTTTTTCATTTCCCATAAAAATGATATCAAAACTTTCTTAAAATGAATCCTTAATAAATGACATAAGGGCACTCGTTAGCATTACCCTTAATTGTTTAACATAGTTTTTGAAGCCCACTTACACCTTAATTTAATTAATTATTCATTTACTTTCTCTTCTTTCACTTTATTATAATCAATATAAATCATATAATAATTATTAATAATGATATATTTAATCATTGCAACATTAAATTCATTAGATTTTCAATTGTTATTAATAGTATATTAATAAATAATAAATTAAGAATTAGTAATAGTAATTAATTAATATGATATAAATGTATCATTAGATTTTATTTTATAATAGTATATATAGATTGTAAACTTGTATAGACACTTCAACTTCATTAGATCAATATATTTAATTATCTATTAAAATAATTAAAAAATTATGACTCAACCAAAAAACGAGATCAAAAACTATTAACATATCTTATATATATATTTATTATGGATTTATAAGCATATCTTATATATTCACTCCAACAAATTATATTTTGCCTCTCAAAAAAAAAAAAAACGCTCGTTTTCTTACACAAAATTAAAAAAAAAAAAAAAAATTGCCTCTTCCGAATCAAATTGTTGACCCTCTTCGTCTCTCGCACCACGTCCCCTGTCTCTCTGTCGCTCAACTCTTCCTTGCCTGCTCAGTTCGTCTGCGACTAAGGTTCTGTTCGTCTGCTTATGTGGCATTAATTTATTTCTTGAATTTTTTATTTATTTATTCAGTTTTAATTTTTTTTATATTTATAATTAGAGTTTTTATTTATCTATTGATATGAGATTGATATATGCTGATATAATTATTTTCATACGAATGCGATTGGCTATTTTGATTATTTGGAAAAGATAAAAGACAAATGAGAAGCTAATTTTATTCGATGAATGGATTTCGTTGATGATCTGCAACCTATGTTTAAAGGGTTTTTTGTTTTGTTTTTTTTTTTTGTTTTTTTTTTTTTTACATAAAGAATGTTTACTTTGATATAAGATGGAAATAATAGCTTTTGATTTTGAATTGTAATTAGTTGATCATTTGTCCGCTTTGATTTTTATTTTTATTTTTTGAAAATCGTTGGAAACCACACTACCAAACCACCCATTCCGGGCTTAAGCGGAGCAGGTAAAACTCTCGGCTATCCATGGTACTTACAAGAAATATACTCCCTGAATTCGAACTCAGAACTTCAATGTGAGATCCGGAGTCCTATACCACCAAACCACGCCCCTTATGACATTTGTCCGCTTTGATGTTATAACATGATATATATATTTTTTGTTTGTAACTACAAATATTATATTTCTATATATAAATGCATTTGAAGATTAAATTAATGTATCAAAAAATTTTGTTTTGTAAGATTTTACAATACTAAAAATTTAGGAATTATTTATTTTGTCAGAAACAAAAGTCTAAATGCGGAAAATATATTTTTAGTGGGGAAATATACACCGAAGGTAAAACTTTTAGTGGCAAATTGGATTTCCCTACTAAAGCCTTATCTTTAGTGGCGAAATTATATTTTGTCACTAATATTTTTTGTGACAAGTTTTTAATGGTGAATTAATTGCGATATTCAATTTTGCTACTGAAACTTTTAGTGGCGAAAAAATGACCTTCAATGGGGAAAAATTTCCCTAGTAAATTTTTTTTTTTCTTATTATGATTTATTGAATTATTAATTTATAACGGTGATCTCAAGTTGGAAACTGACGAAAATTATTATTTAATCAAGTTCTTGTATTAATTTTGTTGACGGGTGATTTTCGTCCCATGGGCAATTTCGAGATAACCCTCCCGAGACAATTCTCCTTCAACCTTGGATTTGTTTGGTTATGGGGGAACCAAAAGCAAATGTAGCAAAAAGGCAAGAAAAACACAAAGATCGACAAAGAGTATTTAACGTGGTTCGGCGGAGCAAGTCCAGCCTACGTCCACGGGCACAAAGTGGGTGGTAGATTTTATTACGAAAATTAGCTCGGCCGACCTGTTTTGAAGGAAGGTCTAAGAAGAACCGAGCCGTTTGCCTTTCAAGTTCTTACAAGCGGTGTGATGAGTGGTATTTATATCATTATTTCCCACTCATTTAACCTAATATTTTGTATAGTTTCTTGAGTTTTGTGAACGTTTTTATGTGTTTTATTGTTATTTTGCAGATAAATAAAGTTTGGAAAGCATTGGAAGCAATTTGGGGCCAAAATAGAGAAAAATGAAGCAAAAGGGCAAAATTATAATTTGGCCGCGTCGTGACGCGCAAGTTAGCATGCGGCGCACGTTACGTGGACCAGTCAGAAGAAATTTGCTAAAATACGCCGGATGCTAACGTGCGCCGATCATGCTAACGTGCGTCGTGCCACGTGTCATCATCAGAATCGATCATGCTAAAATTCGCCTGGACACGTGTCGCGATCCTATGGCGTCGACACTCCGCGTGACACGTGTCGTCTTCTGATTGGACCGATTCATCCGCGAATCATCTGCCACCACGTGTCAAGATATCATTGGACCGAATTACCGCGTGCCACATGTCGCATTTCTATTGGGCCGACGAAATCCGCGTCAACAGTCTAAGTCAAACCGCGTTTGACCAAGTCAACACAAGCCAGCGTCGCGACGCAAGAAGGATTTTGGCGTCACGACGCCGACCCGAGTTTTTGCCTATAAATTGAGCTCATTTGCACCTCATTTGGTGTGCTTTCCTTGAGATTTTCCCCCTGATTTCATAGGATAACATCTATTTTGTAAATTATTAATAATATTTAAATTATGTATTTTTATTTTTAGTTTTTATTACAGCTTTCTTTTTATTTACTTTTATGTTTTGTAGTTAAAATTTCGCTGGGGTAAAAGGTGAAACATTTAATATAATTATCTAGGTTAATCTCACTTAATTATAATATTTAAATTATAATTTAACCGGATTAATTAATGACAGACTTTATTACTGCCTATATGGTCGGTCTAAATATAAATTACTTTACCGCGTATATGGCTGGTCTTTATGTGACAGATAATTACCGCCTATATGGCTGGTGTAGTTGGACTAAATGGATTACCGCCTATATGGATGGTTTTAAATGTTTAACATTATTAATTCCTGAGAAAGCAGAACATAAAATAATTTATATATTTTAATAAGTGAGATTCCTAGATAAGAAATATTAAATGTGGATCCTCTAACCCTAGCATTTTATTTTTATTCTAGGGAAGTGATGAAACACAATATTACTAGGCTTAATAATTGATTTAATTATTTATTGGGTAATTCTGTAGTTTGTTTATTGAGTCTTAAGCTTAATGTTTCTTGTTATCTGATCACCAATAAGATTGATGTGGTAAACTTAAAATGAACTAGACATAGGGATTTTAAGTTTCAGCCTTAGATTCAATAGCCCACGATCTTCCTTGAGGATAAATAACCCTTTAATAGATTTCCTTACAGGATAGACATATACCTGTCGGGCGGGGGTAGCCACAATTGGAACTTGATCTTAATGAATCCAGGTAATTTGGTTGACATAGACATATGGTTCAATTGAGTTATACTGGGTATTTGCGTCTGACCATCGACATAGGCTTTTGCATATTTTCGTGTTCCAGGTTAGCAAACTGATTTATTATACATATGTAAGAGAATCAATTCATCTTTAGAATAATATTGTGTGGAGTCACAACCCTAGATCTTTGAGTCTTTTCTTTTATTTTCCTTAGTATTTTCTTTTGTGTCTTTAAGTATTTTATTTATCAA
Source organism: Zanthoxylum bungeanum (assembly GCA_019454045.1). NCBI lineage: Eukaryota > Viridiplantae > Streptophyta > Magnoliopsida > Sapindales > Rutaceae > Zanthoxylum > Zanthoxylum bungeanum. The sequence continues at coordinate 5,025 of SKCR01005537.1, read as the reverse complement.
ATCCACATTCAACCAACAAAAGCAATCATTCTTTTCTCCATATAATTAGATACCTGTAAATAAATAGATTCAACAATTAATAACAACAGTAGGAATTAAGTCCTCATGGGATCGATATTTTTATACTACTTGAACGATACGTTCGCTTGCGTTATACTCTTTGTTACAAATTTCGCTATCTCAAAATGACCATCCCCTACAAACAAATCTAACTTCTCTTTATACACTCAGAGATTACAACACCGTTCTCATGCTTCTATGACATCACCCACATGAACTTCCGATGGATTGACGGGCTCTCTGCCCCAAAACTGTCTTCGCCAAAAGCAGACATGCCATTTGACGGCTTGTCAAATCACTCTGTCTTATCTTATGCCACACACAATATAACGAAGCCAGCCTGTAAAGTGTTCTCGAACAACGACATATGTCAAGAAGAAAAGTCCAAACTACCCCGATCACTCGTCAGTTCTTCATGAGGTCGGTCAAATGATCTACCGAACTGCCCAAACTGCTCCCGTCCTGACCCTGACTGTTCGACCCATCTACCGTGGTACCGAAGGTGAAACAGAACTGAGCTGAGCTACCGGGCTCTTGTGGTCGGCCTATGCACTGATGCGGTTGGTCTCTGAATCTATACCATACAGTGTGCTCTGGTCGATCAGATCCATGAAATCGAGTCCGAACTCTAAGTCTGGCTGAGAAACAGCCAATACTCTCTGAGCAATGGTCCTCCTAATGAGGAAAATTCCCTCGTTGCCCTTGCCGAACTGTTCAGATATCTTAGTCCTAAAAATCACTATCAACATATGTCTCATAGTTCTCGGTTCCAACGAGTGTATGAGTTGATGCAGGTAATTACAAAATCGGGAGTGTGATATCAATCAGTTGGTGGTCGAATTCAGAAACAAAACAAGAAACTACCCCGGCCCTCAAGCAGATTGTCCTCGGTCATCTTCATATGCTCGGTCAATAAACAATTTTGTCGTCTTCTCAAATGTCTCTCTAATTCGAAGAAAATGTCCATTTTACCCTTATGGTAGCCGTCTTTCGAGAACCGTAAGCCATCACATCTTCTTAAATGCCCATCAAATCATCTCTAGGGTTTTACCCGGGCATGACACTTGTCAAACATCTGTGGTCCTCCCGCCAAAATCCAAATCAATCGACTGTTCTCGAGGCAACCGAAAAGCTTTCAATCTCAACTGTTCATCTCATTCTGAGCAGATGGAGCCTGACGGCGACACGCGGCGCACATCCGAAGATTCTCCCTAATCCAACGGCCAAAAATGCTCCGAGATGACTATAAGAATGAAAGGCAGCGCTTCTTTCTCTCTTTTTACGAAAATCTGAATTCTCAAAGTGCAAGAGCTTCCTCGTTCCTGAGACCAGCAATTTTCAAACCCAACCAGATCAACCGCCAACGCACCTACTCAAACAAGTAAGTTTCTGCTCTACCTCTCTATTTCAGTTTCTGTAAGCTATCATGACTGTTTGTGGCTTGCGAATGCTTGTTTATTTGCTACTGCTTGTTCTTCAGTTCTTCTATCATGCTTGTTTCCTTTTCCCATGTTGTGAAGCATGTTTCGGGTTGGTTGTGGAGCGTATGATGTATATATTTTTTGGTGGGAGGATGGGTTGTGGGGTATGATGTATGTGTTTCGGGTTTTCTGTGTGTTGTGTTTGGTTTGATGCTTTTAGGAAAATACCTGCTGTGTGTGGCCATTGTTAGGACATTTTGAGACTTTAGGCCTAGGTTACCGGAAATCAGAGTAACTCTTCAAGCCCGTGGTACCTCAAACCAACCACTGAGTGACTTTCTCATCCATTGCGATTGTCAGAAATGTCTAACGTCGAATCCTCCTCAGCCAAGCCGGCAAAACCTCAACCTCCTCACGCTGAAGAATCCTCCTCCATCTCGGGAGCACCCAGCCTAGAGGAGCTAGATACCACCCCAACCCCCTCTCAAGAAGAAAATGACACATATTACCACAGAATTCCTCGGAAAGACCCTGAATCGGGCGAATTAGACTGATCTGCCTCAGACATGAACCGACCTTCCACCATCACGGAAGAGGCCTTAGGCGTACACCGTCAACACTACGAGATCCCAATCGACATTTCCCTTTAAGTCCCGGTTCTGCTCGAATGCGCAAGCCAAACTGACTCCGGATCGGTGGCCCTTTTTCCTTCCTTCTTCGAATGCGGTCTTCATCTACCCATTCAACCATATTTTGCAGGGATGCTAGCCAGGATGGAGATTGCTCCCTGCCAGCTAAATTTGAACGGCTGGAGAATACTGGCCGGCTTGTATGTAATCCGGTACAAGGCAGGCCTCGAAGAACCGACCTTCGAAGAGCTGAAGAGGCTATAAAAATTGAAGGCCAACCCGAAGTCTGATGAGCGGAAAATATATAAATATTTACTGCCCCTTTAACTTAATATTTTGTTTAGTTTCTCGGGTTTGATGAACGTTTTGATGTGTTTTAGTTTATTTTGCAGATAAAATAATATCGGGTCTCAATGAAATCATTTAGGATGAAATATGGGTCAAATAAGGGCAATTATTGGACTTGATATATTAATTTTGGAGATTGGAAACTTGAAAGGGCGTTTTGACGAAGTGCAGTTTTGGGAATTCCAGTTTTGCGCATCTATCGTATTTTGGGCATAACTGTTTACTCAGATATCGGATTGAGCTGATTCAAGTGCCAGATTAAAGAAGACTCAAAGATATACAACTATCAAAGAGAAAATATTTTCGAATTCTGAATATTGCATTACCGAAATTGATGAATCATCCAGAAGTGTGTGATGTGTAATTATTAAAGTCATTATCAATCATTTTCAAAGCAAAATATAAATTAATAAATAATTAATAAAAATTATCAAATCAACACCAAACAAGATAAGCAATTAGTGGAGCAATTATGGATTTGGTGGAGTAATTAGTGGAGAAATTAATAATGGATTTGGTGGAGAATTTGATGGATGATTTGATATAGGTAAAATTTTGCCTATAAATACCAAGCCATTTCATTTGTAAAATTCATACTTTCTTATTTGAAATTCCTAATGAATAAATAAGAAGATTGTATCTTGTTTGTTTATTTACAGCTTTCAGTAATTAATTTCCGCTTTCGCACTTTCTTTTCTTTACTTTTCAGTTTTTACTTTCCGCAATTTACTTTTACGCACAACCTTTTCTTTCTTTACTTTTGCAGTTTTTATTTTTCAAGCAATGAGGAGGTAACTCCCCTTTGCTGGGGTAAAAGGTAAAGCTTTTATTATTGCTATCTAGATTAATCTCCCTTAAATATAAAATATAAACTATTTAAAATCTGACTTAATGAGGATATCGCTATATTGGCCGGTTGGAAATTAATTATAAATTGGTTTTAACCTGACTAAGTATGGATACCGCCTGGTTGGTCGGTTGGTAATAATTATTAATTTGACTTAATCAGGATACCGCCTATATGGCTGGTTGGTAATTATCACGCAAAGTTAATATATTATATTAAGGGAGATATCTAAAATAGTAGTAATAAAAGTTGATCCTCTAACCCTAGCATTTTCTTTTATTGTACTTTTACTTTATTTAATTTCAGTAATTTAATTTTCAGCAATTTACTTTCAATAATTTACTTTTATTTGTTTTTACTTTTTACTTTTCAGCAATTTACTTTTCAGTATTTAATTTTCAGAATTTACTTTATGTCTTTTATTTTATTTAAATTTTTACTACCCGTAAATATGTGTCGTAACTAAGCCAGTTATCTGGGGTTGTGATGAAATCCAATATCACCGGTTTATAAGGGGTTAAATTATAGTTTGGGTAATATAAAGGTTTATTTATTGAGTCTTAATCTTAATGCTTTTTATTAACTGGTCATTAATAAAATTGAACTGGTAAACTTAAAATGAACTAGACATAGGGATTTTAAGTTTAAGACCTTAGACTCAATAGCCCACGATCTTCCTTGAGGATAGATAACCCTTTAATAGATTTTCTTACAGGATAGGAATATACTTGTCGGGCGGGGGTAGCCATAATTGGAACTTAATCTTAATGAATCCAGGTAATTTGGTTGACATAGACATATGGTTCAATTGGGTTATACTGGATATTTGTAGTTGACCATCGGAAGAGGCTTTTACATAATTTAGTGTTCCAGGTTAATAAATCAATATTTTATCCAACTATAAGATAACCACTGTGGATGCTGGATTTCGGCCGAGGTCCACAATCAGAATTTGTAGGTTGGGGGCATCAGCGATCCTGCAAAACAAAGGTAGAGTGAGCGGGAGGAGACTCCCCACCGGTGTGGTGGGTGCCGGGGGCACTCCGACGCTCAAGTCAGTAGTATGAAATGAGCAGTGAATAGGTAAATATGTGAAAGTAAGGTTTGATATTACCTTAACTTTCTCTGGATGGCCGTGAGGGCGAAGAAATTTGGTTAGGAAATATAAAGCTAAAAGAATAGAGAAGAAGAAGAAGCTTCGTAGGCTCAGTCTCAGAGCTCTGCCCTATATCTTGATTTACGCCGCTATTTATAAGTGTAAATGATTGCCTTTAGCAGTTGGCATAAACCCACTATATGCTAAGATATATTTATTTAATGATCAGAGTGGAGCAATACAATTATATTTAGGGTGAGTGGAAAATATTTGGTAAAGATTTGGCGGATCCTTTATCTGCGAGTGGATTAAGGGTTTTCTTGGGCTTTACCTTGGGCTTTCCGATATTCAGCATCTCTGTCTATGGGCCTTATCTGACATTGGTTTTGAATGGAAAGACGGTTTTGCCCATGGCCCAAATTTGGCACGTACAGTTTGTCCCCTACTCTCTAAGTCAAGAAGTTCTTGATTTGGAGAGTATTTCTATTCATGTCGAATGAAACAAGATGTAAGAGTACTTGTCAAGAGTGCATAGTTCGTACTTCATATGACAAAATGAATCCAATGTCGCCTAGACTATGAGTAGTTCCAAGTTTTCAACTTGGCTTGATATAAGTTACAGGG